>PVJC01012578.1:0-39448 GCA_004026665.1 Murina feae | reverse complement strand
CCCCCCCCCCCCCCCCCCCCGCCGTGGTCTCAATTTCCTGTCCTTTCAAATGTCAGGATTAGAGTAAATAGGTTTCAGAAACGCAGATGTGCCATTTGGTTTTGTTTTTCTATTTTTGTGTTGAAACACATTGCAAACCTCTTCACTGATACCATCCAAAAGAGGAGCGAGGGAATGGCTCTGGGGAAGGATGGGGCAAAGAGTCTGGCAAGCGACCCATAAGTCATGCAGAACAGAAAGTACTGCTAAAAGGCTTTGTAATGCTCTGGAGAGAAGCTCTGCCCTCAGTGTGGGCAGGATTGGAACCGCCCTACCCCCCCCCCCCAAGCTTTGCTGTAACATCAACGTCAAGTCCCAAGTTCATAGAAAAGCAATCCTTCCTACTGTATAGAACATGTTAAATTATTTGTTTCGAAGAATGCAAAGACACAGAGAAACACAGCTATGTTGGCCAAGGCCTAAGACACCAATGAATTAAAAAAAGATTCACTGCAATTCAGTCTTAGGGTCCTTCCACAAGGCAATGCACTTCCAATCCTTCTTTCCTTCCTGCCAAAACACAACACAGACACAGGATGGGAGAGGAGGAAGAGGAAAAGGTGAGAAAATTTCGGGATACATGTGAACCCCAGGCTGTTGAAATATGCTGATCCCACATTACGTGTTTGAGAGGTTCATTGATTTGGTGTTTCATTCATTAACAAACACATAGGAGCTACTATTATGTGACAGATACTGTGTGAAGTACAAAAGATACAGACAACCCTGAAAGACTTTGAAAATTGATGGGAGGAGGAGAAAAGAAGTTAACAAGCATGATTACACCGAGACACCATTAAAATCAGGAAAAATAAAGAACTCTGGGCTAGAAATTTGGAAGAGAAAGGGGAATTAGAGGGATCAAGAGTTTTTGCCCAGAAGTTGGTATTTGGAAGTCTTAAGAGGGAGGAAAATCTAGGGTGTATATTATGGTGGTATCCCAAGGTGGAACCAACAGTCAACCCAACAGTCTGCCTCAGGATTCCTGTCCTCAATCACTCCACTAGGCTGCTTCATAGCCATCATCTACCATTTATAAAACAGCAACAGTAACAATCACTTGAATGTATTGAACACTTACATGTGACAACTCATTCCGGTTGTCACATTTAATCCTCATTACAATTTTATGATTAGGCACCATATTTAATTTGATTTTCCAAACAAGAAAACAAATTAGGAAAGATTAAATTACTTGCCCCAGGTTCATAGATTCTGGAAGTTGCCTATCTAGGATTCCAGTCCAATTCTGATTAATATTAGAAACTATGCTTTTAATCAGCTTCTATTAGGGCTTCACATGAGCCACCTGCCCTCATGATCTGTGCCCCTCCCCTCATAATAAACATGTTTAATGAAGTTTTCAAGTTCTGATTTCCAAAGGAGCCAATATCATTTTATGAAAATATTTCTTTAACTTTACAGTGTTTTATATTGCTAATCAGTCAATAATGCTATTTTAATAAAAATACATTTTACTTTATTTTTTTTTCAGGAGAGCATTCTGTGCCTGATAACTTCACAAACTCTCTCTTTCATATATATATATAATCAGAGAGGAAGGGAGAGAAAGAGAGAAACATCAATGAGAGAGAGAGTCACTGATTGGCTGCCTCCTGCAAGACCCACATTGGGGATTGAGCCAGCAACCCAGTCATGAGCCCTGACCGGGAATCGAACCGAGACCTCCTGTATCACAGATGGACACTCAACCACTGAGCCATGCCAGCTGGGCTTCACAAACTCTTTTTAAAAAATGATTATTATTTTTAAAATCCTCACTACCCAAGGACATACTTAGAGAAAGGGAGGGAAGGAGGGAGAGGGAGAGCGGGAGAGAGGGAGAGAGGGAGAGAGGGAGAGAGGGAGAGGAAGAGAGGGAGAGAGGGAGGGAGAGAGGGAGGGAGAGAGGGAGGGAGGGAGAGAGGGAGAGAGAGATTGGTTGCCTTCTATACAGTATGTGCTCCAACCAGGGGTCAAGCCCACAACCTTTCAGTACACAGGATGATGTTCTAGCAGCTGAGCCACTCACTCAGGGCAGACTCTTAATGTGTGCACATGATTCCTTTCTCTTGGAGTCAAGACTGAAAGGGCTGACGGGTCATTATGAAGGGGTCATGGATAGGCAGGTTTGTGTTTGTACTCCAGAGTTACCCTCCAGAAGCATAGGGCTCCCCACATCTTCTGCTCCACCCATCACCACTCCCAGGAATAGCTTAGTTTTTTGGACATGCACCTCAGACCCTCCTGAACATTCCCCAGGTACCCAGGGTTGCTAGTTCAGTTTTCATTCCCTTCCCCCCAGAAGTTGGGGCAGGGGCTGTATCTAACTAATTTCCAACGGTGTCTCCAGCACGTAACCCAGAATAAGATATCCCTAAAATCAGTTTTGTTTTCTTTCCCTAAAATATGATTTAAATGGAACCACCTCTCATCTCTTCCATAGCATCATTTCTCAGGTTGCTATTCCCACTCTTACACATCAACAATCTCTATTCTCAGAGTAACCAGAGTAAACATTTAAGAGCATAAGATCGAGTCCCCTGCCCCTTTTTTAAAGTCCCCCAGTGACTTCCGCTTGCCACAAGCACCCTTTTTCCTTTTCAACCTCATACTGTGCATAGTTGCCTTTCTTCACTGTGTTCCAGCCGTGTTATGCCAAACAGTCCAAAGCTATGTCCTCCTCTCCCACCATGTGGCCCTGCTGCTTGCCTTGAAATATCCTGAGGTCTTCTCTGACAACCCTCTTTAGAGTCTCTCTCCCTTTGATCAGTTGATCTTATTCATATCAGATGTCTTATTAACTAAGCAAATAAGATGCTTTTTAAACAAATATTTTATTGATTGTAGAGAGGAAGAGGGAGAGAGAGAGAAACGCCGGTGTTGGGAGAGAATCATTGACGGGCTGCCTCCTGCACGCCCACTACTGGGGATCAAGTTCACAACCCAGGCATATGCCCTTGACCGGAATGGAACTTGGTACCCTTCAGTCCGCAATCTGAAGCTCTATCTGCTGAGCCAAGTCGGCTAGGACATAAGATGCCTTTTGATCGTGATACTTTATTTCACTAGAAAGCAGTCTGTGAAAACAGAAAATGTGATTATCTTCTTCTAAGCACTTGGAGTTCAAGGGTTAATCATGCCCAGCAAATACTAAATAGTCAAATATCGGTGACATTACTGGAGGATGCATGCAAGACCCATCCTAGACGTGCGCCCATGCAACGTATCACCAGTGGAGGGGACTGGATGGGTGAACAGTGGTAATGACATTGGGTAGTGTTTGGCTGCATATGCCTAACACGCCTGTGGGCGGATGGAGGCTCCTGCCTCTTGGCCCAGTTTAAGTGGCTCTCTGTGGGCCTGTAAGGCCAGTTAGTTGAATCGTATTTCCTCTCCCAGGAACGCAGATCTGGATGGAGACACACAGTTGCAGAAGGCAGTGAAAGACAATCATCTGATGGAAGTGAACTCGGCAGAAACGCGTGCACTGAGATTTCCTCAGCTACAGTATCCTGCTTCACATGCCCTAACTTTTCCATGCTCGTCTGTTACCTGGGGAGCTTATGAACTGAAATACGGCCCTGATCTAAAGTGAGGGATATAGCAGCAAGGGCTCGAGGGGAGGCAGAGCGATCAGAGCATCAGGAGGGCTGAGCGGGAGTAACAGGTCCACTGGTGGAGTTTTGTCAGTAGTGTTCCGATGACTCCAGCAGATGTTCAGACAGTGTAAGTAGGTTCTGTGTTGTTGTGGACAAACCAAGGTTATTTAAAGGGGAGTCAAGTGATGGACAGTGGGAGGTATGGCGATAACCTCCAGTTATTATGCAACATGAAATGATTTTGTAAAGCAAAAAAGAAGTTTGTTTGTTTTTTTAAAAAAGGACATCTGTTTTGAAGGTTCTTGTTATCTGTTTTTTTGTATCACTCTTCCATTTTATTTTATTTTATTTTATTTTATTTTGATTTCAGAGAGGAAGGGGGGAGAGGGAGAGGGAGAGGGAGAGGGAGAGGGAGAGGGAGAGGGAGAGAGAGAGAGAGAGAGAAACATCAATGATGAGAGAGAATCATTGATTGGCTGCCTCCCGCACGCCCCCTACTGGGTATGGAGCCTGCAACCCAGGCATGTGCCCTTGACCAGAATCTAACCTGGAATCCTTCAGTCCCTAGGCCTACACTGTATCCACTGAGCCAAATCAGCTCACTTTTCCATTTTAAACATTGATTCTTAATACTTATTTTATCTAAGTTATTCTGTTTGCATTTTAAACAATCAAAGTATGCAGTGATCTCTACTTTGCATCTCTAAAACTGTATGCTACACAATCAAAATGAGGTTCCTTGGAACCCAACTCAGGGTTCTCTTTTGCTGCTTGATATGTGTGTGCTTCCCAGGAGCCTCTATGATTTGGGTCAATTGATTATTGACATTTAATATCTCCCTTCTTTGGATGGGGATTTAATATAAGCAGAGCCCATTTGAACAAAGGCAGTTTCATTACACTGGATAATTACACTTTTGGCTATAATTGTCTCCATTGGGATTGCATGAAAACAAAGCAACAGAATTATTAACCGGCTAAGGATAGCCATCTAGTAATTGAGAAGATGGTTTTTAATAGAAAACAATTCTCTAATAAAATGTTTCCTTGAATTATACATCTATGAAACAATGGCATTCCTTCTCCCTTTTATTTACCCCTCTTACATTGTTTATGATAATTAAAAAAAATATTTCATTATTGATTTCAGAGAAGAAGGGAGAGGGAGAGGGAGAGCAAGAGAAACATCAATGGTGAGAGAGAATCATCGATTGCCTCCTACATGCCCTGCACTGGGGATCGACCTGCAACCCTGGCTTGTGCCCTTGGCCAGAATCAAACCTGGGATCCTGCAGGCTGAGCCAAACTGGCTAGGGCCCTTCTTACTTTTTTCTTCTATATTTAAGGGTATCCCAGGAGTAGTTTAAGCACATTAAAGCTATTAACATTGTTGGGCACTGAAAACTCAGGTAGGTATTTCTTCTATATCCATGTCTCTCTTTGTGATTGTAACATGGCAGATTATTGACCTTCAGTAACAACAACACTTGTATAGTGTTGTTTTGGTTAACAATTTGCATCTATTCGCTCACCTGATTCGCTGCTATAATCTGTGTCAGCTATCCATGTATTCATTTCATAGATAAAGAAAATCAGGGCTGGAAATTAAAAGAATTAGCCCAAGGTCATGTGGTTAGCAAATGAGCGAGAAGGGATTTGAGTCTATGTCTGCAGGATCTCAAAGTCCACTTTCTTTTCCCCCAAATCATAGGAAAATTAGGGTTATATGAGGCCAAGTAATATTTGGCATGAGAAAAACAGTGGTCAGTGAACCAATCCCTCTCCCTCCACTCCTGAAAAAAAGTAAATTGCTATTTTGCATTAAAATAGTTAAGCCATTGTACTTGTAGGAATCTGATGTGAATGTCTCATCAACAAATACTTATTCCAAATAGACTCAGGTCTTTGAATTTTTGTCTGATCTGTCCTTATTCCTATTACTATGGTTATTATTGTCATGATAAATGGATATTAAAAGGGGGGTGTTCTGCCCAGCCAGTGTGCCTCAGTGGTTAAGCATTGATCCAAAGACCAGGAGGTCAAGGTTCAAAGGCCCAGTGCCCAGTAGAGGGCGTGCAAGAGGCAGTCTATTGATGATTCTCTCATCATTGATGTTTCTATCTCTCTCTCTTCTTCTCTGAAATCAAAAAAATATAGTTTAAAAATTTTTTAATAAAAAATAAATAAAAGGTGGATGTTTTCTAATAATAATCAGACACAGTGATGAGTGTGTTACGCCTGCATGACTGACAGGCAGATGAAACCTGGGCAGCAAGTTAGCACCCTACTCAGTCACGCTGCCTCACATCCCCAGGCTGACGTGCAGTGCGCAGCAGCTTCTAGTGGTTCTCACGAACAGAACCGTCGTCCTGAATGTTACAAATAGGTTGTTTGGTCAAAATATTGACAACCTAATTGAAAAATATATATCCTACTGTTTTGCTGTTTGCTAGCCAGTGAAATAAGACAGGAACTTCAAGGAATCACGGAAGGTTTCAGATGACCTGCCACTTTGACTTATGTATGTGCATTACCCCTGTGAATGAAAGACCTTGTGTATTTTTAGTTTCTTATTTTTCCCCATCAACTTGGTCTACAAGGCAACTGTAAACAACACATGTTGCAGACAGAAGGAGTTGTTCAAACTTTCTCAGCTTAAGTCTTCATCTGGGATCTTAAAGAGACAGAGAATAAAAATTCTGATGCATCTTCACCTCCCTCCAAGTCCACACAGCAGAGCAGGAGGCGTGTCTACAGTTGTGAATCAAGTATTTAAGCTCTCCGTAAACAAAATCGATGCTGTGTAATAGGATGGGGGCTTGGGGAGCATTCTCCGTCTGCCCTCCTTATTAAATGATCAATGATCTACATCTATGTACACTATCAAAGTTGACCTGACTTTTGGTCTTGTCATCAGGAAACACAGTGAGTACCATTTGGGGCAAAGTACTAGAAAAGTTTCCAATCGGAAAGGAAAGGGAAGAGTATTCCTCACTAAGTACCCACAAACCTTCTTCTCAAAGTGGGGTCCCCGGAGGAGCAACATAGACACATTATTTAATGACTTTAAGCTATAGTAGGTTTTGTTTTTCCTGCTAACTGAGGATAAATTATATTTACTCTGAGTCTTGTCAATAGACAAATACTCAAATTTTATCATCTAATTCAGTACTTATAAATGTTTAAGTCCTGCCTAACTAACTCTAAATCTCACACTTTCTCTTTCTACCACATTGCACTGTATCTTAAATTAATAATTTTAAATTCCTCTTGGGTAGAGATTGATTCTTTCCTTCCACCCCACCCCCAACCTTCTTGCTCATATTGTCTCATAGTAGAGGCTACTAAAATATTCATTCTTCTGTCTTTAATAGAATGTGAGTTTTTAGAGAAAAATAATATACTTAATTAAAACAAAATAACACCAAACAAGAGAGTCATGCCTCATTGAATGAAGAATGGAAGTTGGGGTCTATGGATAGAGTATATGTTAGGCACCCTTATCCTTACCACACTCACTGATACAAATGTTCTCAACTTTTTCTTGAATTAAAAAAAAAAGTGTTACATGCATTTACCACAGTAAAAGAGACAGCATAACCAAAAGGCTAAATGTAAGCAAGACAAAGAAAGACAAATACCATATGATTTCACTTCAAAGTGGAATCGAACGAACAAAATAAACTAACAAAATACAAAGAGAAGGGCGGGGTTTGGGTGAAAAGGTGAAGGGATTAAGTGAAACCAAAACCAAAACACAACTCATAAAACACAGATGATAGAATGGTGATAACTAGAGGAAAGAGAGATGGAGGGAGTAGGAGAGAGTAAAGTCGGGGTATATGGTGATGGAAAGAAACTTGGGTTGGGTTGGTGAACACAAAATACAATATACAGATGGTGTAGTATAGAACTATACACCTGCAACTGCTATAATTTTATTAACCGGTGTCACCCCAATTAATCCAGTTAGAATGCATAAATCATGGGAACTTGAGATCTTCTAAATAGAAATGGTATTTTCTTTTTTTTAAAAAAATGTATTTATTAAATTGATTTTAGAGAGGAAGGGAGAGGGAGAGAGAGAAACATAAATGATGAGAGAGAATCATTGATTGCCTGCCCCTTGCACCCCCCCCCTCCCACTGGAGATCAAGCCCACAACCTGGGCATGTGCCTTTGACTGGAATCGAACCTGGGACCCTTCAGTCCGCAGGCTGACACTCTAGCCACTAAGTCAAACCAGCTAGGGCAGAAATGGAATTTTCTTAAGAGAAATGTATAAACATGAAGAAAAGAGAGGTTTTCTACTAGTAAAAGAACTTAATTTACTCTTTCTCCTACACCTGGTATGGAATGTGGATAAGAAGCTGGAAATACACTGTCCTTCATTTAACCACAGTGAGGGAAATTTCAGTTAATGTTGCACAGATGTCAATTCTAACCCCCTGGCCTTTGAATCAATGATAGTAGCCATTCCTTCAGAAAGCATGCTGTAAGAGCAATAGCTTCCATTTAGGTAAGCTACCATGTCTCAAACTTGAAATCATATCTAATGAATTCACTTAGTCACTAGGGTTGTATCAGATTCCAAATTTCCAGTTCCATAAACAAGTTCCAGTCTTTAATTTTCTCTTTGAAGTCTCCCAACTAAGATGCCCACCTCTCTTCCCTGTTGATCAATTCAAAAAGCCCAAACAGATAAGAGAATTGATCTGATGATGTGTTCACTGCATAACATAAACTGAATAAGCTTAACAGAAGACACTGTGGAGTTGGCCCACTGCCATTAGAGAGTATTGAGTCATGGAATCTTAGAGCCTGAGATAGGAAGGCCTAGGTGGTTATCTTACCCAGTGTTTCCCCAAACTGGCTACCCATTGAGTATCTTAGCCCTTTGTATGCCATAAGCACCTGTAGATGCAGTGGGGATGGTTTCTGTTTTGGGTGCATGTAAGGAGGGAGGGAGAGAGGAAGGGACGGAAAGAGAAAAAGAGAGATTGATTCATTTCTTGGCTTCTCTCCAAAGCAACTGAATTTGTGGAAGAAGGAGATAGGTGATAGCAGGCAATTTGAGAGAATTTAATACAAATTAATCCTATATAATAAAAGGCTAATATGCAGATTGACTGTACTGACCACCAGAGGGTAGATGCTCAATGCAGGAGCTGCCTTCTGGTGGTCAGTGTGCTACCACTGGCGAGCACAGTGGCCATCCTGGGAGCCTCTCCCACCTCCACAGCAGCGCTAAGGGTATCCAACTGGCAGCTTAAGCCTGTTCCCCTATGGGGCTCCCGGACTGTGAGAGGGCACAGGCCAGGCTGAGGAACTCTCTCTCCCCAACCCTGAATGCACAAATTTTGTGCACAGGGCCTCTAGTTTTTATGTAAACCACTCAGCTGGTCAGTGATTTCCAAGGTCAGCTTCACAGCTGGAGAGACTTAGGCCCAAATAAGGGAATGGACACCTTTGGGGTTGAAGTGATGGCAGGATCAACATTACAATCCTATCTCTAGATTGATCTCAAATTCATTCCATGAGCACCTGCCTGGTGAGGTCCTTGAAAATGTTTCTTTCTGATTCCTTCTTCACAAGGCAACTGAAAACTGAGTATTTGGAAACCTCTTTGCACATCTTCTATGCATAACTCATGAGCACAAACTTTTTATACACACCTACACATAGAAGGTGAAGGGGGGAGGAACATGGGAAAAGAATGTTCCTATGAGAGGTAGGAACATCATTCATTACTAAGGTGAGCAAAGTGAGGCTCTGCCAGTTTAAGGAGATTATTTAAATTCATAAAGCTCAGGAATGACAGCTAGGATTACAAATAACCTGAATGCCACCGATGCCTGTGTTGCTTTGTCAATATTCCGCAGTGACTGATGAAAGACATGGCTTGCTGCACACATTGCTTAAAGAGTGAAAGACAATTGAAACCGGGATTTGAAATCCAGAACAGCCCTGATATTCTTCTCTTGAAGGTCCCTCAAAGCTGACGCTCAAATGTCAGAGCTTGATTTTGGAATTAGTTTTGTCCAAATATAAATCATATACTGTATTTTTTAAACCATACCTGCTCTGAGCTTGAAAAAAAAAATAACTAAAGAAAAAAAAAAAAAGCAGGAGCTCCATATAGGTGCTGTTTCAGGGATGTCTAATTCAGTTTCTCTCCCAAGTTGTCCCTCAGATGTAGGCCAAAGCCTCACCCCTCAACCCAGCATGGAATTCGCGGGAAATGCATGAAGGTGAGAAAAAAGACAATATACCTTAGAGGACTGATTCCATTTTTTTCCAAGTGGAAATGGTCCAATATGAATTTCTGTACCAAAGAGGTATGCCCGCAGCAGGAACAAGACAGCAAAGTCAATTAAGACAAATATTTTCCTAAGCCTCATTCTGTGTTAATACAACTGCCAGTCCCCTCTACTCCTGAACAGAATCATAGAATTATTTAACTCGTGAATATTGATTTCCTAACTCCCAAAGTGAAGCAAGGCCAAACTCTGTGATCTCTAAGTCCCACAAGGAGGTGTGACTCCCCCAGTCATGTAAGAACACATCTTTCTTTAGCTTTGGGTGGTAACATAGAACCTAACTGAAGGCCTTGGCTCTGCTTGTATGTTCCTTAGTCTTTTTCCACAGAAGCAAAAGCTTAAAAAATACATTGGATCTGATCATCCTTATAACCCTCCACTGGTTATAGAATAGTCACAGAGATGTAAAGTACAACACAGGGAATAGAGTAATTCCTATGTTTGGGGCAAGGTGGGTACTTGAAATATTAGGGGATCACTCTGTAAAGATGATTATCTAACCACTATGCTGTACATATAAAATATAAAATAATCCTATGTAATAAAGCATAATATGCAAATTGACAGAACAACCAAAGGGCCAAACAGTGGAACGACTGTCTGGATGACCATCCAGGACCACGCTATGACACCCACTGGCACCAGGCCGGCCAAGCCGGGTGTGGTGCAATTAGTTGGGGGCCTGGCCATCGCCCCACGATTGCCCCGCTGAGGGAGGCCCAGGCTACTAACCGGTGGGCTGCAGCAGGTGGGTGGGGCCTCCCTCTGCCAGGGAAGTCCAGGTCCCGGGTGCCAGAGGGAAGCCTATGCTGGCAGCCGGGGGAAGGAAGGCCTACTCTTGCATGAATTTCATGCATCAGGCATCTAGTATTGAATATAAACTCTAAATAGCTCTGCCTGGGTAGCTCAGTTGGCTCTAGCATCATCCTGATATGCCAAGGTTGCAAGTTCGATCTCCGGTCAGGGCACATACAAGAAGCAATCAATGAATGCATAAATAAGTGGAACAACAAATTCAGGTCTCTCTCCCTCTTCATAAACAGCAGATTGATTATCACATCTAAAAAATTAAATCTATACTCTTGCACCACCTATAATGTGTGACAATTTTGCCCTTGAACTCTTCCTTGACCTCCTATCCAGTGCCCCACCTGCTTACCAACGACCAAGCACACTGGCCTGCACACTGGCCTTCTCTCTTCCTGGGCACAGCAAGTTGGCCCTACTCCAGAGCCCTTCACTTGCTATTCTCCCTCCTAGGAAAGTCTTCCCAGATCTCTCCATCACTGATTCCTCCTCCTCAGGTCTCTGTTCCCACATTCCTTCCCCAAGGAATCCATTTCTGTCCACCTTACATCCCTCCCTTTAAAAAAAAATCTAATAAAGCACACATAACACATAAAAGCTATCTTACCCATATTTAAGTACATAGGTTAGTAGTGTTGAGTGCATTCCAGTTGTGGAAACAATCTGCAGTTTTTCTTCTTGCAAAACTGAACATGTACACCCATGACACGACTACTACACACTTCCCTCTCTCTTTAGTCCCTGGTAGCCACCATTCTACTTTCTGCTCCTATGAGTTTGACTACTCTAGATACCTCATACAACGTAATCATATAGTCACTTGACTGGCTTATTTCACTTAGCCATTAGTCCTTCAGGTCATCTTTGTAACATGTGCCAGAATTTCCTTCCTTCTTAAGACTGAATAATATTTTGTTGTATGTACATTTCACATGTTGCTTATCCATTCATCTATCAATGAACATTTGGCTTATTCTACTTTTTGTCTATTGTGAACAATACTGCTGGGAACATGGGTGTACACATAGCTATTGGAAAACTTGCTTTCAGTTCTGTATACCCAATTTTTCTCCATCATCACCAACTCTTACTATATTTTGTTGTTGTGGTAGCAGCCATTCTAGTGGAAGTGAGGTGTTATCTCATTAGGATTCTGAATTCCTTTTCCCCTCGTGATTAGTGGTATTTAGAAGCTTTTAATATCTTTGGAGAAATTCAAGTCCTTTAAAATAAGATCTTAGTAATCTGTGTCTAATTTGGTGAATGTGGCTGAAGGGGCCACTCCTCCCAGCCTCAAGCATGGCCTCAGAAAGGGGCAACCTAATGGGATTGCAAGTGGTTTGGAAACCACGCAGTCAGATTTCCCATATTATATTTAGTGATGCAATGATAACACTGTACATAAATGTTGTTTGATAATTCTGATTTTCCCCTCAGAAAAAAATGTTAAGAATTATAATACTAGGTCAAGATGTACAAACATTTCATAGGCTTTTAATTCATGTTTCTAATTCATCCCCAGAAAGGATGTGCCAACTTACACTCCCACGAGCAGCCATGTAAAAGCAATAAATACCTCCGCTGTAAGGACAGCATAGCGTGGGTGTTATGATGAAAACAGAAAAAAATAAAATAAAAAAACACCAGTTACTAATTTGAGAGGTGACTAAATGTCCTAATAGCCTACCCTGACACACTAGATGCCTTTTGCTCTCTGTAAATTGGCTTTATTAACTCTGTTAATGGGGAAAATATGGTGCTGAGAGACTTCTCAAGAGGTGAAATTCACACCTCAGTCTGTTCAGTGCTTGTCCTAATTATTTAGACACCATTTCTAAAGAAAACACTGGGATTCAATGCCACCATCATCCAGAGGCAGGAATGACTGACACCTTCTCAGATGATCATGGCGTCATCACTCTAGGTGAATAAGGACAAAGTCAATAGAGATTGACACGGATGCAATTTTGAGGACACACAGAGAATCTGAGTGCTATTGATTAATTTTCTTCAGTAATTTAGATTTGAACTTTTGTGTTGGTAGCTCCTTTCCAAATATTGTTCTAGAATTCCCTGTGGCATTATGAGAGGAATTAAAAACCAGCCATGGACAAGTCAGTGATATTACACTATAACCCACCTCATAACATCTATAAAAATAACTCATGGCTATGTCACTCTTCTCTTGATTTTCATAATGCCTTATGCAGCGGTTGGTTTTCAGCCAAGGCAATGGAGACTTCTTTGTACTCATGTAAACGCTACAAATACTACTTGAGCTTTTCCACAGAAGAGTTTCTTAACAGACCTACGCCTCATGTTTTCATCTAACAAATGAGGGTCATAAAACATTCTTTACTTTCAAAAAGGCCCAGAGCTTGATAAATGCGTTTACCTTTCTGGCCTCTCATGTGTGTCTAGTTTATTTCTCTCACCTTCCAGCCCATGCATGCTTTTAAACATAATGTTACTTCTCATTATTAATGATGTTTGGACTTTATAAATGTTGGTATTATCAACTTTTGGGGATCTCAGTACAACCAGTAGTATTAAGAAATTAATTAGGTCTTCTTTCTATCTAACATAGGAAGGAAAAAAACACACAGAGGAGCATGAGAAGATGAACAGGGAAATGTTCTTTCCTGTATCCATCAAGTCTCCTCTCCCTCTCCTCTCCCCTCCCTTTTGAACATGTAAGATCAAATAAGTGTATTCTTTGTTTGCATTGCTTTATGGTAACTACATGATCCACTTCTAGAAAACCATGAACATGGACTAGTTAAACCTATTGTTGGTCTGAAATTTCTCCCTGGCCAAAGCATCCCATTCATTAGAAAAGGACAGACAAGGAGGATACAGAATGAAAATAGTCACAGACCATAGTCACAGACTTGACTACATGTAACTTCTCTATCATATCCAATGTTTTACTTAGCTTTTTTGTCATAGCGGTGCATCTTTGCCCAGATCTCCTCCTCACTTTATATGTGCGCCATGTTTCCAGCAGGTACACTTTTGTGTGACTCATTATTTAAATGTTTTTGTTTTCAAATCATTTACCAAAGGTATTTTGCCCTGCAGTGCCCCCGTGTTTCTTTTAATAAAACTCTTCCCCGATCTCAAATGATTCAGTGTATTAAATGGGCATTCCAATGCTATGTCAAATCCATTTGTAAAACCTTTATTGAGTTTAACAGCAAAATCTCTCAAGTTTGGCTTGGTTAATCTATCAATTTAAGGCTCATTAAGATAAGGAATGACAAAGCTGGAAGAGAATGCCTTTCTTTGCTTGGAAAACACAAAATCCAACACTCAGCTGTTTCCTCGTTGTACACTGCTTTAGAAATGTCAGACAAGTTCGACTGTCAAAGCCATCAAAAATCCTGCTGAAATCGCAAAGAACAATGACTACCTTGGGAAAACACAGAAAACCGAAGGATCTTGGAGTCTGTTTTTCCTGTAAGGAGGGAAGGAAATTTTGAAAGGACAATGTTGGAGAGCCACCTCCTCTGTGTGAAGTCTACAGATTTCTCAGGGGTGGTGGGAAGCAATACACTCCCAGAACACAACTGTCTTGTAATGATGTCCCTGCTTCTAGGGGACTCCTATTTCCAGGCTATTCTGCCCAGCTCTGCCAGTGATATCTTCCATGAAAATCCAGAAAGCCACCCTAACTGGTTTGGCTCAGTGGATAGCGGACTCAAGGGTCCCAGGTTTGATTCTGGTCAAGGGCATATACCTTGGTTGTGGGTACATCCCCAGTAGGGAGTATGCAGGAGGCAGCTGATTGATGTTTCTAACTCTCTATCCCTCTGTCTTTCTCTCTGTAAAAAAATCAATAAAATATATATATTTTTAAAAATCCAGAAAACCTCAGCTTGTCTTTCCTAAAAATCTGTTGCCTTTGGGTGAAGAGATGATGGCATGGCGCAAAGAAGACAGACATTTGAGTAAGTCCTGAAGGTTGGGTGTAATTTTATCTAATGAACCTGAGAAAAGAAAAAGATCTCAGATGCCTCGGGTATCTTAGAACTCTTTCTGAAAGTAGAGTGTGAAACCAGGACTATGTCCCATTGTAGACAACTGGGACTCAATCCTACTGGCTGCTGAGGTACCATGAGGAACAGATCATTCTGAAGGATGCGATAATAGAGTTGTTTCATCACGATTCCTATTCTCCACTAGTAGAAGCTGCCGACTCAGCACGCCAGTGTCCTTATATGTTTAGTCTGTCTGATACATCAGCTGAGCAAGCTCCCGAGAATTAAAGGCAAACATTCCCAAAGCAGAACACCAGAGAGAGATGACAGAAGCTTTTGATGCAGCTTTCCTGTAGTCCTTGAGACTCTCTGCCATGGTTGCAACTTGAATTCAGAGATTGGCTTGAGAGATGTGACACACATGATCAAATGTGGCCGCTACAGTGGATCTTCATATTATACCCATTGTAAAGGTAATAAGCTCTATATCACTGTGAGAATTAGAAGTGACTTGTGTCAAGTGTTCACAGGATGAGTAATATATAAAGGCTTCTCAGTGAAAACTTGTTAATGTGATAAGTTTAGAGTTTGGAGCACAGCATTTAAATGCCTCTGCTGGCTCATGTCAGTGGCTTTTCCTCCCTTGTCTCCTCCTAGTCTCTTTGATGTGATCTTTGCTCTGACCAAAATAATGTATTACAAGGCCAGGGTCTTTCTCCTTGACAATATTCATGAGTCAAGTCTTCTCATTTTGTTGATGCCAAACCACCAGCAGAGTGCCTATCAATACCCTAAAGATTGACAAGCCTGATAGTTATTTCCAATGCCTGCTTTTGTGAATAGCTGGATGAATTAAATGCAGTTGGCTGTACCCTTTTCTTTAAGTGTCCTAGTCTGCACTCTACTCTGCATGAGTCTTTTTTTCTCTCTCTCATCACTTGCTTTGTTTTCTCTTAGACTTCTCTCTTTAGCCTGCTGTTAGTGTAGGCCAAGTTTCCATCTTTGATGTCCTGTCCTTCTCTGGAAAGTCCTTTCTGAAAAAAACATGGGGAAGGGAGAGAGCATCTGGTCTATGGACTATTTGGAGATTTCATCGTAAACTGCCGCCTGCTGACAACAGTGCACAAAGTGCTTGAACTAGTCACTTGCAAGCTGAATCCACAAAGAAATGTGTGTGTTTTAAATCCATATATGCTTCTAGAGAAAACAAAATATGTCACAAAACAATCCATACTTTCTGTTTCTCAATAAAAATCAGACAACCTGGTAACTAGGCCAGCATCTCTGTACACAAGTGGCTGTGCCTAAGTGACTGCCTTCTACCTTTAGGCCAGGGATCTCCTAAAATAATTATACATATCATCTCCCCTACCTAGGTAGGTTTCCATCCTGTACCTTACCACCTTCTCCAAACTTCAAATATATATATTTCAGACAGGAAGGGAGCGGACGAGAGGGACAGAAATATCAATGATGAGAGAGAATCACTGATCAGCTCCCTCCTGTATGCCCCACTTTGGGGATCAAACCTGTAACCCAGGCATGTGCCCTGACCTGAAGTCAAACCATGACCTCCTGGTTCATAGGTCAATGCTCAACTACTAAGCCACACCAGCTGAGTGCTTCTCCAAAATTTTAATAGGCTGATGATGAGTAGAAAACAAGACAACCTTCTATTCAATATATCCTCTTCAGCCTATTATTTGATCACTAGTGGCCCAGTGCACGAATTTGTGTACATTGACACTAATTAGAAGAAATACTTTAATATCGCTATTTGGACTTTCTCTATAATAGAAGTGTCAACTAAATTCATGATTGACAATGACAGCTCAAACCACACACGTGCAATTGGTGCCAGTGAGAGCTTTATATGTATTGCCATGTGCAAGTCAACTGAGCCTTTTATATGCATAGAATAAACTTGCTTAATTAGATCTGCTTTCTGATTTAGCCAAACTTTTTTCAGCCCAGTGAAGCACCCCAACTTCTCTTTCAGGTAATTGTCAGCAACATAGCAGTAAATATCAACACGAAGCAGATTATTATTGTAGATCACGCAGGGAGAACAAAGGGTAAAACATTTAACTGCAGCAGTGTTTGACTATATTCTGCGCACTGAGAAAAAAAATGAAGTCATTTTCAAGGTCCACCATTTCTCACTTCTTTTCAATCAGGTCAAGTTTCTAAGCTTTCCAAATCTCCGTTTTCTGGCTAATGAAAAGAAAATAGGATTCCACTGGAGTCTCCTACCTATTCCAGGACTTCTGTAAGGATCAAATAAGATGAGGCACAGGAAAATGCTTCACAAACATTTGGTTAAACTATAAAATGTTTGCACTTGGCTATAAAGCAAATTGCGTTCCTAGGCTGAAGAAACTCCAAGGATGCTAGTCGCTAGGAGAGGAAGCCAGGCACTGCTATGGGACACCATTACCCAACGCCCACAGCCACTGTTTCCAGGCTGGGCTGTGGGCTGCATTTTGCACCATGGGGTCTTGTTAGTGACAGTTACAATTTGGTGGGGTGGCACTCGGGTGGTGGTGGGGCCTGTGTCCCACTTAGGGGAGGCTGAGTGTTGCTTTGTTGGTGCCAGGTTTGCAGTGCTGTTTCTCCGTAAATGGCCAGTGCATATCAGGGCAGCTCCTGCATTGAACATCTTCCCTCTGGTGGTCAGTGTGTGTCGTAGCGACTGGTTGGACAGTCGGACACTTAGCATATCAGCCATATATATATATATATATATATATATATATATATATGTATATATGTGTATATATGTGTATATATGTGTATATATGTGTATATATGTGTGTGTGTACATATGTGTGTGTGTATATGTGTGTGTGTGTATATAGATATATAGATATATAGATATTTCCTTCACCATTAAATTCATTATTGTTCATCATACTGTTGCCTGTGCCTATGAGGTGTTGTTTTTTTTTTGTCTTTTCTTAATCCTTCACCTTTTTCACCCAGCCCCCAAACCTCCATTCTTCTGATAGCTGCCAATCTATTCTTTGTATCTATGAATATGCTTCTATTTTGTTTGTTCATGTATTTTTGCTCATTAGATTCCACATATAAATGAAACCATGTGGGACTTGTCTTTCTCTAAGTAGTCACTTAGGATAATGTTCTCCAGTCTATCCAGGCATTATAGAATTGTACCCCTGAGACCTATATAATTTTATTAACCAATGCCACCCCATAAGTTTAATAAAATAATTAAAATTCAGTATTATTTATTAGTCCCTCTTCTAAAGTTGACTATCCTTAAATCTCTTGACCTCATACTTTCTTCCTAAGTTTCCATATATAACTGAAATGGCTTCTTCTTCATCTTTTTCTTGCTTTTATCCTGATACTATATCCTTAAATATTAGCATTCTTTTTTTTAAATATATTTTTTATTGATTTTTTACAGAGAGGAAGGGAGAGGGATAGAGAGTTAGAAACATTGATGAGAGAGAAACATAGACCAGCTGCCTTCTGCATACTCCCTATTGGGGATGTGCCCACAACCAAAGTACATGCTCTTGACCGGAATCGAACCTCGGGCCCTTCAGTCCCCAGGCCGATGCTCTATCCACTGAGCCAAACTAGTTAGGGCTAATAGCATTCTTTAAAGTTTCATTTTTAAAAGTGCATGCGGCTTGTGAGAGTATGGTGTGGTGAAAGTACCACTGGACTTAGGATGATAAAACCTGTGTTCTAATCCTTCCTGAGCCAGCCAATAAGACCTCTGGGAATCACTTCTCCAGGTCTTTATAAATACACAGGGTGGGGCAAAAGTAGATGTACAGTTGTTGGTATGGAAAGTAACAAATAAATAGTATAAGAATAAACTTTCACAGACTCACAACTGTCAACCTACTTTTGCCCAACCCTGTAGAACTTAATACTGAAGTGGGTTGAACTTAATACTGAAGCAGCTTGAAGGGCTTATTAGGCTAAATAGTTTAATTGTTCTTTTGCCTTTCTAGCCTAGAGAAGCTAAGCCCTCGAAGTGGGAAGGTCTCCTAAGTAAATTGCACACGAAATTGTGCAATTTATTGTGCTTTTGACAACCTACATAACTTTGTATTCTAATTCCTAAAAGCCCTCTTGTAGAGTGTGTTGACAGTTCAGTTATTTTTGACAAATACTTACACTCTAGTAGGTATAACTGAGCTGATATGCCTTTTCAAAAACTCCTTTCCCCCCACGTATGCCTGAGGGAAATTATCTTAGAAGGGAAAGAGTAGTCTCTCAGAGACAGAGCTAAATCCTAAATGTTGAATGGGAGAAAACATGTTTTAACAGACAGGATAAGCTAACAACTGCTGCTTCTCTCTGGGTTCCCCAACGGGTCAATCCAAGTATCTGAGCTTGGATCTAATGACTATGACCCTCCCTGCCTTTCTCTTCTCATTCTAGAATATTGTGATGTTTCTGGGGGGAAGGCAGTAGAAATGGTCCTTCAGTGGTTAAAAAAAAAAATAAAAATGTTTTCAACATACCTACTACAATGTTGAGCACAAACTAAGAACAAGGTATATATCAATGTTATCATTTAATCCCTATCACCATCATTATTCTACTTGAGGTTTATATCTTCACTTCTTTATTAACAAATGACTACTGATCTCCATTGGCAAGCTATAGAACTTCCATTCCCAGAGTCTAATGATATTCATCTTGAGGTTTTGTGAGGGGTTGGTCCTAAGAATGACACATGTTTATAACATATTTCAGCTGTGGGCTTGATAGCTTATTTTATTTATTTGGGGCTCAGTTTTTCCAGGAGACAAAACATGGCATTTGGGAAAAAAAGATACTATTTCACTGTACTTGAGTCCCTTGTTTATCATGCCAATTTCATGTAAGGAAAATTCACACCATTACTTTCCATTAACCCTGAAGTTCTGTGATTTATTCCATTGAGTTTTATGAAGTAATTACTCGAAAGAGCTCTTTCTTGAATAAACTGTAATAAAAATGACTTAAGAAAAATGGTTAGTCTCTGCCTAAAATTAAGAGAAATTAAATGAAAAGGCAGGACATGTATGCATTTCACACCAGGCTTTTGAGAACATTCCCAATGAGCTGTAGGGGTTGTGATAGGAAAATATGGGCAAATTTTGATTTCTGTAATTGACCTTTCTGGCCTTCCTGCCAATGAACTATTTCCTATTTTCTGCTGTATTTAGGCCAAAGCTTCCTATTGTGACACCGGAAGTTCCATTCCCTGAAGGCTCAACTAATCCAAAAGGAAACTTTGCCCTTCAAACAGGCTTATCCGGGAAAGAAGAGTGACCAGTGTGGCTATATGATGAAATATAATAAGATAATGACATGTAATAACCACCTCTTATTGAGCACATAGTCTATGTTAGGAATTTCATTCCTTTGGTAAATTCTCAAAACAAACCAGGACATAATGAAGTAAGTCTAAAGGGTTCATTAGAATCAAGAGCCATCTTTAGAGAAAGGCACCAAAAGACTGTTAAAATATGGGATAATAGGATCTAAAGCTCACTGAGGACATATTATATGTAAAGTAGTGCATGAGATGCCTTTGACCCAATGTACCTTTCTAAATCTCAGACAATCCTGTGAGGTGTGTTATTACTAAGTTCCATTTTCTAGATTAGAAATGTAAGATTCAGAGAAGTTAAGGCATTAGCTCAAGGTCACATGTTAATGAAGCTCAACTGGGGTTAAAGAGTTGTAATGAGATATCTCTTGCATTTTCAAATTCAGAAACAGACACAGGTTCCCAGTGCTTCCCATCTAGGGCAGGGAATTTCAACCGGTGTGCCACAAGAATGTCTAAAGCATGCAATACCCAACTTAGTCAGGGGAATTGACCTCTTTTCCCTTAGATTGTCAAAGAAAAAATGACAGTAGCCAACATAGCGATAGCCATCTGATGTGAATGAATCAAAAGCGTACCTATTATTTTTGTCTGATTGGCAAAAAATATATTTTTTGGGTGTGTCACCAAAATTTAGCAATTAGTTTATGTCGCCATGAGGGGAAAAGGTTGAAAATTGCTGATCTAGGGGTGACTGTTCCTTCATGGAGATGTGAGGACACAGGGAGAGTTTTCTCATAAAAGCTGGACACAGACTCATTTGCTCTTATGATTACACCATATAATTTCCAAGACAGACAAAGAGGAGGAGGAGTGATCAGAGATTATTTTATGAAATCAATGTTACTTGGAAGAAGTAATGACACAAGCAAAGGTATTATATCTCTCTATATAAAAGCCTAAGCAACCATTCGCCCAGTAGCTTTGACGCACAATGACCACCAGGGGTCAGACGCTCTGACCAATAGAGGAGGAAGCCTGATTCCTCATGGAATTGGCCGTGGGTTAGGTTGCTACTGGAATATTGTCGGTCCCAAATCTGCTTCACCCACATCCTGGACCCAGAGAGGAGGGAGGAGGGAGTGGGCATCCAGGTCCTGGGGGCTGGGCCTGCAAGAGGGGTCTCACAATCCAGGACCCCTCGGGGGATGTTGGAGAGCTGGTTTTGGCCCAATCCCTGCAGGCCAGTGCACAAATCCCTGCACCGGGCCTCTAGTTTTAATATAAGATGACGTAAACAAATTTTGCTTTCTGACTTGTTTTCCCCCAGAATGAAAGGGAAAATTGAGCTCATTTCTTTTGTCAAACAATTTTTCTCCAGGTCAGAAAACCAATCACAGGGGAGGCAGTGTTTCCTGCAAGCACATAAACCAATCATACAGATTACCTAAGAGTTTGAAATCCTATTCTCTTCCACTAATGTAGTTTGTGAAAAATGCTAAAAAACCATATGAGTTCACTCATCTGTGGGACATAAAACTGAAACTTATGAACACAAACTACAGTGTGGTGGTGGCCAGAAGGAAGAGGGTGGAGAGAAAAGGGGTCCTAATATGAGGTGACAGGAGATTTGACTCTGGGTGGTGGGCACGGGGTGAAATAGACAAATCTTGTAACATAGAAACCCATACCTGAAGCCTATATATTCATGCTGACCAATGTCACCCCAATCACTTTCATAAATAAAATAAAAAAATACATAATGCAGGCTGTGAAAGGGAAGATGGGTACATCAAAGGAGCTAAAATGGCAGAAAAAGGAAGAAAGGAGGAAGTGCGGAAAGTTTTCCTGCTAAAAATCCCCAGCATTCAGGGAATGAACTGGCAGCTGTCACTGTGGAAGGATTAATAGAGAAGGCATCTGCTGGGGACAGGTGGCGGCCCAGGAGAAAGGGAAACCGAGGCTTCTGGTATCAGAAAAGGAAACAAACAGAACAAACTTTTAGTTCTAATTTTCCACTGAAACACACACACACATACACACACACCACACACCTCTTTGGTGTGCATCCCCACTTTCAGAGAGAACAGAGTTTATGCAGGCCTTTTGCCTCCATGCTTCTTCCTCCTGCATTTTTGTGAAGAAAGAGACCCACATCAAAAGCGTAGATTCATAATCAGGCCTATAGATAGCAGGCGTTCCCAGAAGTATCGGGAGCAGAAATGTCACATTCAATAGAGATTTTCAGAAACTGTGACTTGGAGACAGGGAACAAAGTATGCCGGGATAAGTCGCCCCTCATCGGGGAGCCAGGAGAGAGAAGGGAGCTTCCTTTTACAGAAAATCACTGTCTACTGAGACGAATGCCAGGAATATTCCTGCCACTCACCAGCGCAGGGGTGAACGCGTTTCCTCCCCCTCACGGTCCCTGAGGTTTCACTGTTGCTAAGGCGAAGGCCCCCATAGGACCTTCCCAGTCCCTTTTTTCCTCATAATCCCTTCCTCTAGCAGAATTTTGATGATGAATTTATCTATTCCATCACTTTCATTATTTATTGCGGGAAGTATAACGGATGAATACATTTTTAAAAAGATAACACGCATAAGTAGAAATCAATAGAAATAGCATGATGGAGGTTTCTCTGCAAAGGGTCATGGGCAATGAAAAGTCTAAGTGTCCGTATCGGCATCTAGTTTATGGTGGCATGACTGAGGGTGAGGCAAGACCTCTTTTGTGGGAGTGTCTGGCAGCCTTTGTAAATTTTGTTTGGACAATGACTGTCCCCATCTTTTCATGCTAGGCCAGGAGGGCGGTGTCCATGTTCCAGGAATTTCTGGGCGATCCCTGGTGCTCTCACAAATGCACGCAATGGAGAACAAGAACAATGACATGCTTGTAAGAATTCTGCGGGACTAGGGGCTGTCAGCCATTAAGGAAAACTTCACCAATGGGGGTGCGGGGCACTTTAACAGTGAACTGAAGAAGGAGGGAGTAATCATCCTCACTGTTTAAAGAAAGAAGGTCTCCAGCAGAGGGAACAGCAAATACAGAAACCCTGAGGTGGGAAAAAGCTTGAACATCTCTGGCAAATGGGGGAAAAAAAAGTCTCAGCGAGTAGAAGTGAGTAAGTGCCCAGGAGAAAGCGTAGGAGATTAAGGTCAGAAAGCAGCCGAAAGCCAAGTGTGTGGGGGCATGTGATCATTTCCAATACATTGCTTTTACTCTGACTGAAATGGAAGGGAAAGAAAAAAAAGACACGGGAAAATCAATTGGACAATGGAATTACTTGATTTCATTTACATTTTTAACAGGCTCATTTATTCTAAGATTTTTGACCAATAGGCCACAAAGAAATAAAGTGGGAGATATGATGGGGAGGGGTCGCAATAAAAGTTTTTTTTTGTGTGTGTGTGTGTGTGTAAATTAAAATCACGTTTATGTGAGCTTGGAGAAAATCCACTAGAGCAGAGAGAGGTGCTGGGTTTTAGGATGCAGCCAAAAAATAGGGGAATTACTACAATGTTGAAAACTAGAGAAGGGAAGGGCGAGAATCTAACGCACTGATCAGAGGATTGACTTAACGTGAAACAAGAGCACTGATCGAATTAGCAGGAGAGGATGCAGACTCTATACACAGAGACAAAGGTACATTCTTGGTACGTAGGAAGCAAAATTATTAGCAGAGAGTGAGGATTTGGGAGGTCACCTAGATATGTGCTTCCAACCCTTTTCTCTGTCCAAGCTCTCTCAGGCCACACTTCCTGGGATATACCATAAACCCTACCTACCCTGTTCCTATTGCAGGTCTAAGGTATCTACTTTCCTCAACAGGATGTATCGTATTTTCCGGCGTATAAGACAACTTTTTAACCCAGGAAAATCTTCTCAAAAGTCGGGGGTTGTCTTATACGCCGGGTGTCGTCTTATAGGGTGGGTGCTGAAACTTCCCAGTTGGACTGGAAAATCTGTGGTCGCCGCATATGGTGGAGGGAGCTCAAAAACGGCCACACTCCATTCATTTCAATGGAGCCATACAGAGACCGCAAGTGTCTCCTGTCGGCTCCTTTTTGTGCCACATACGGTCTGTGTCCGGATTTTTTAACCCAGGAAAATCTTCTCAAAAGTTGAGGGTCGTCTTATACACCCAGTCCTCTTATACACCAGAAAATACGGTAAGCATTGGCTGTTTGCTCAGGAAAACTCAATGGGACTTGCATTGCAGACACACTGTGAAACTTTTAACACAAAATGATTACTTTTTTTTTTTTCCAGCCAGAGGTGCCTAACCTTCTTAAACTGTTCTTCACAGAAGCAGTCAAATCCAGAATCCATATCTTTAGAAAATCTGCGTTCCTCTTTCTCCAAGGGAACCAAGTGCATGCGAGGCATTCTTGCAATAAAACAGCCCGCTAAGCCACATAAAACTGAGCGGTTATTACTCGTGTCCTTGTAGGTATTTTAGCCTTTAAATGGTGATACTATCATTTTAATTAAAGCTGAGGTTTCTTCAGCACTGGATTCAAAAAGAGAATGCAAGGCCCCATTCTACAATAGAAACTAAATCCTCAGTCCACACGCAAAACAAAATGTATGTACAAAGGTAAAGGCCGAGTTGGGAAGGTTTCAAAATTTGATGATGAGAGATTGGTGTTACGAAGGCAGAACAAAGAGATAACTCCCAGAACTATGAAAGTTGTCCTCATAAAATGCATTTTATGACATTTAAGATGAGACACAAAAAAAGCTTAAAATGAGCTCTGTACAGAGTGAGAATGACCTTGTAGAGAATCTTAGCCTATCTTTTTTTTTTAAATCTAAGTGGTTTAATTAACATACCCATTTTAGACATAAGGAGATACTGACACCCTTAATCTGAATGGGGTTTTGCAAAATGGCCATTATTAACAGGTGGAGCTAGAAAATTATTTGTTGTCAGAGGCTATCCTGTGCATCTTTTTTTTTTTCTTTTAAATCCTCATCTGAGGATATTTTCCCATTGATTTTAGAAAGAGTAGAAGAGAAAGACAGAGAAATATCAATGTGAGAGAAACACATCGATTCGTTGCCTCCCACAAGCACCCTGACCAGGGCCGGGGAGGAACCTGAAACCAAGGTACATGCCCTTGACCGGAATCAAACCTGGGACCCTTCAGTCCTCAAGCTGATGCTCTATCCACTGAACCAAACCAGCTAGGGCTATCCTATGTATCTTAATTTTTTCAGCAGCTTCCCTGTCCTGAACCCACTGGATATTAGTCGCATGCTCCTCCTAATTATATCAAACAACAATGTCATTGACAGACGTCCATCTGTTTGGAAAGCAATATCAACTTCATCCCTGGTTGAAAACCACCAGTATAGACAAAGTGCCCAATGTTTATCCTTTGGGACTTTCTAGTCATTTCCAAATTTTGCCGCAAAAACTTTTATATTTTAAGAATAATTTGTTAAACACACAATGACTGACATGTTTCAAGGAAAGTCATAGGTGTAGGGTGGCCATAATATGTTTTTCATCTTGTTAAGATCTTAGAAGAAGCATCCATCGGATCTCCCTTTCAAAAAACCCCATTTCTCATTGTCCCTCCCTGAAATAGTCTTAGTCTTATACACGAGGCTTCATGGGAAGGCGGAGACTCACAGGCATAGCTCCCTGTCACTTTTTGCGATTTCCACCTCAGATTTGCTATACATGCTGAAAGTTTTTACTAGATCAGATCTTCTTTGCTTTCTTGAATTTCACATGGGAGCACTTCACTAAAGGGCATTTCATTAAGGTTCTCATCCCAGACATTTTGTGACAGCTGGGTATTTTTGTACTACTTAATTCATGACATTCTCTTCCGGTGTACTTGTTCTGTGAATGATGCGTCTTAGTCTATGATGCATTTCAAATTTAATTAGTGGTTCTTCACTAAATTTGCCTAAGTTTTGATTAACCTGTCTTCAATAAATCAGCACTCTTTAAAAAAAAAAATCCTGTGGATGTCTATGGTCTTGCATGATACGCAATGTACTACAGTCCAAGTAGAAATGAAACATCAAAAAATCTTAGCGCTGGACCAAAAACTATTAAACACCAACCATGGACTGAACAAAAAATCTCCTTTGTACTTTAGAGCAATTCTGTGCTGTAGTTACCACCAACCCCATTTTAAAGGTGATAAAAACAAGGTTCAAAGGAACACTCAACTGGTTATTTCTAGAGAGAAGAAAAACTCTAATCTCTAGGCTACCATAGCACATACTTTTCTTGAGGTGATTTTGAACTATTTCAGAAAAGAGAAGAAAACTCTAAAAGGGTCCTTGTTGGGGAAATAAAGGTCAGGAACCACAGGACCATCTGGCTGTGCTCTTCCAAACCCACAGAGTTTATTAAATAATAATTGACTACCAATGTATTATTAATCAAAAGCATACATGACCCACAAATAATAACCTTTTTGTTGACATGAGATAGCCAAACTTACCAGACTTAGTTTGATTAAGAGCACACATATTAACAAAAATATGAGGAGGCTTTGTCTTGGGAAGGAATTTTTCCAATTACATCTATCATCCTAAAAATCAATTTTTAAAAAATAGGTGTTTTTTTTAAATTGATTTCAAAGGGAAAGGGAAAGGAAGAGATAGAAACATCAACCATCAGAGAGAATCATTCATTGGCTGCCTCCTATACAATCCCTACTGGGGATGGAGCTCACAGCCTGGGCATGTGCCCTGACGGGGAACTGAACCCTCACCTCCTGGTTCATGGGTCAATGCTCAATGACTGAGCAACCCCGGCCAGGCCTGAAAATCCATTTTTAAAAATAGGGTAAAAACTTCATTATCTTTATAAATAATATTTTTGTTTGTTTATTTCTAAAGGAATCCTGGAAATTAATTTGGAACCAATGGCTGGTTGACCCTCTACTTATTTGAGTAAATAAATATTTTCACTAAATACAAGACAAATTAAAGCAGAGCCAAAATTAAAACCCCTATCTTCTGCCCCCCCCAGTTTTTCTCATGATTACTTTGTCCCTTTGCCTCTTCATTCATGACCCAAATACTCTCTAACATTATATCCATTTTACTTCTTTAACCTTGCTTCTATACATTGATTCTTCCACAAAAAGTCTTAATGGAAAATTTAGAATAGGTCAGAGTGTGAGAAAAAGTTTATAACTCGCAAAGGAAAGCCTCCATTTCAACTCATTTTGCTTAAGACAGTTTCAATAAGATGTCTTTCCCTAATGAATTCAAGAGCCTACTAAATTTAGAAAGGTGTATAGAATAAAATAGAACTAAAGAGGGGGTGGGAGACATATTGGCTTATATAACTCAACAGTTGAGGGATAGTTTGCTACCAGCTCAGCTGGACCCAAGTGCTCCAATAAAGTTTTCGGGGTTCTATATTTCTTGAGGCATCTTTCTTCTGTGTAGAACTCATTCGTGAACAGACCTTACTCATGTAGTTTGGAAGATAAGCAAAACAGCACTGAGTTTCAGTGGTTCTTGGAACTTGCCTTCTAGATTTAGCAGATTGTATATTTTGAAGAGTACTGCTCTAGTCTTGTTTATCACACCAGATCAATATTTGTGGACACAGAAGTTACCATATATGCTAAGTCACTCATTTACACTTACAACCACAGGTGGCACTGTGATTGGCAGTCTGGAAAAAATTATGCAAATCACCATCCCAGTAGAGTCGCTCTACTCAGTAAACCACATTTTGCTTAAACTGCCTCTAAAAACAAAGGCTACATATTTTATATCCATAAGTAGTTGGAACTTACAATATATCTCTTCTCCATGGAAATTTGTTTGGCCTGTTCTTCCATGTAAGAATGATCATATCAGTGATACCTATAATATCACGATCGATAAACCTTCCATAAGAACCACATCAGAAAATATTGCTTCTACCCTCAAGATCTTTTTATCTATTTCTTATTATCATGTGTAGTTTAAGGCATGGGAAGGTTAACCCTGTAGGTGAAAAACAGCCGCTACATGAGGTTTCTGAACTACTTGTTTCAGATTCTCTTGGATGAATAGGTAACAAGGAGATTACATTCATCCTTAAATCCATGGAGGAGAAGGGAGAAATGATTTGGATTTTAACAAGTACCACTTTATATTATGCCTCTTGGTGCAGAGATAGGAAAACTCAGACAAAGAAGGTGCACGCCACCTGCCCTCCTCACCTGCACTTATTTATTTCTGTGTCCTGAAGCATACGAAACAGCTGCAGGCGCTTGTTCGAAGTTCAATAAGATGTACTCACTTCCCTTAAGGAAGGAGAGACTGACAAGAAATGCGATGATTCGAACGCAGAATATCAGGTGTTGTGATGGGAGAAGAGGAACAGAAGGGGACACCTAATCAAGCCTTATGAGGAGCCATGGAGAACTCACAGAGAGGAGATGGGGGAGTCCCCAGTGAACCTCGGACATCCCTACAGGTTTTCCTGAGGATGTCAAAACCGGAAGGCCCTGAGCCTGCAGGTTCCTTCGCTCAGACCACTGCTCAGATTGATTATGAAGTGGTAAATTCTGAAAGGGCAGGAGTGCATTGAGTTTCTTCCCTCCACCCAAGTTACAAAACTACCTCTTGCCATAAACATGGGTGTAGTTTCCTTTTTCCTTTGGATAAATAAAGCCAATTACGTAATACAGATGGTCATCCCAATTACCAGGTGAATTTAGACAAAACTTTGTAGTAAGTGGTGGCCTCTCAATTGAGGACTGGGTGTTGTTTACCTCGAGAACAGGTGTGTGAAATGGGCTGTATCTCCTCGGCTACACATCTCTCTGTCTAAGCAATCTCTTAGCATGCATCACATTTTAGTTTAATGCTCATTCAACAATGAAACGGTTTTCTTTGAAAGGGGCGACATCAGCAAGACGGCCAAGAAGACATCTCTCCCTTGTATCCCCCATTTGACAACACGTGGCATCCATCGATAGGCAAAAGTAAATTTGTGGGAACTGTGGGATCCAGCGCCACATGCCAGCTCCAGCCAGAACACTAGAGGACATCTTAGACAGTTACCCACAGAGGATGGCGCCTGTGTGGGTGTCCAGTCTCCCCCTCCCCTCTAGAGACCATCTTATACAGTTACCCACAGAGGACAGCGCCTGTGTGGGTGTCCAGTCTCCCCCTCCCCCTAGAGACCATCTTACACAGTTACCCACAGAGGACGGCGCCTGTGTGGGTGTCCAGTCTCCCCCTCCCCCTAGAGACCATCTTACACAGTTACTCACAGAGGACGGCACCTATGTCCGTCCAGGCGCCAGTAGAGACATTTCAGCACATGGTTCAAACAAACAAAATACAAGCTGGACCCAGTGGAGAAGGGAAGAGGAGCAGTGTGGCTTACCTGCATCACGCTGCTGCTGAGAGGGAACTTCTGGGCCCAGGGTGTCTGGTCCGGGGGAAGTAAGGGCCTTAAAAGTGTGCGCCTGGCGTCCCCAGCTGCGTGGGATGCCGCCCAAGAGGCTCATTTCCCTCTTGTCCCACCTGAGTACTGAGGCCCGAGGGGCGTTGATTGGGGGCAGGACGAGGCTGGGAAGGTGGCCGACAGGGCCCTTACTACACCAGACATCTCGCCTACTGATTCCTCTAACTGGCCCACGGGCATCCGCCGCGCGCTCACCGCCTCACCTTGCCCACACACCCCACAACCTGACGCCGGCTCCTTATGTGCTCCTGACGTCAGTGAGCATGAGATCTGGGGAGTGGTCAGTGAGCATGCGGAAAGCTGGCCCTCATCTGTGGTCCCAGGGCAGAGCACAAACCTGATGATTAGCTTCACACCTGGAAAGCAAAAAGGACGCCAGCAGCACACAGCCTAGTGCATTGCAGAATACAGCCTAGTGCATTGCAGAATACAGCCTAGTGCGCTGCCTTCTACTCACTAATGACAGAATAACTGAAAAAAAATATATATATCCCTACTCATAATATTATTCAGCTTTAAGAAAGAACAAAATTCTGCCGTTTGCAACAACAGAGACAGACCTTGAGGACATTATCCTAAGTGAAATAGGTCAGAATAAGACTAATACTGTATGATATCTTTGTATGTCAAATCTACAAAATCCAAAATCATAGAAACAGAAAGTAGAATGGTGGCTTCCAGGGTTGTTGTTTTTTTTATTTGTTTGTTTGAGGGGATGAAGAGATGAAGAGATGTCGGCCAAGGATACAAACTTCCAGTCCCAAGATGGATAAGTTCTGGGATGTAATGTGATTATGGTTAACAACACTGGGTCATACCGTAAAAAGTTGCTAAGAGAGTAGATCTTAAATGTTCTCTCCATAAAAAAGAAATTGTAGCCTGGCCTGTGTAGCTCAGTGGTTGAGCCTCCACCCAGGGACCAAAAGGCTGCCTGTTCCATTCCCCGTCAGGGCACATGCCCGGGTTGCAGGCTTCATCCCCTGTGGGGGCCATGCAGGAGGCAGCCGATCGATGGTATTTCTCTCTCATTAATGTTTCTAGCTCTCTATCCCTCTCTGAAATCAACAAAAGCATATTAAAAACAAGAAAGCGTCATCATGTTTTGAGTGGAAGGTGTGAACTAGCCCTGCTGTGGTGGTCATTTCACAAGATGTGTGTGTCAGTGCATCACGTTGCACACCTGACTTGTTATATGTCAATTATATCTCAATAAAATGGAAAGTTGTTTTCTTTCTCTTCAAAACAAAAGCTGAGGCTTTCCCAGGCAAACCCCGCTACAGATTCTCTTCATAACGTACCCATGCAGAAAGGCCTGCATCTGGCCCTTCATACCGACCTGCAAGTTTGGCGTCAGGGAATCAGCCCGAATGGATAGCCATCGGGCAGATGGTTGTGGCTTCTGACATAGTCCAAAGTCAGCCCGGTCGGCCGCAAATATCAGTTATTAGAACTGCAGTCAAGAGCTAGTTCCAGTGGGAAAGGCTATCTGTGATGTTTTCATCAGGAACGTGAGTCAAGCACACTTTGTCGGTGGAACATTAGTCACTGAAGAGCTGAGTCGTGACTAACGCTGTCAGTCAGGTCAGACAGACCTTATTTCCAACTTGAGCGTTAGCCCCGTGCCTTAGCTCATGCAGTCCTCACATGGAAGCGCACTGCAGAAAATGACATGTCGCTAACTACTGTAATGTAGAGAAACATGATAACGACCCCAAGATTGCCTATGTAAGCCACTGGGCACAGAAATAAACACAATATCTCGAAACCTCTCCACGTTCCCACCAGATGGTAAGAGTGAAAGCACTTGTGTAATAGACGGGGCAGCTGACTCAGAAATATTAATTGACTTGCCCGTGGTGTCACCCTAATGATTGATGAAGCTGGTATTTGAGTTCAGATCTGCCTCAACACAAAGTCGATATCTTAATGACATTTCAGATATCTATATTGAATTTCATCATCGTTCAAGTGTTTTGTACAGCCAACGCAAAAGGCCCCCCTCCTTCCCCGATAGGAGAAACCCAGTGAATGTGGTTTCTACACATAAGTGCCCTTTCCTTAAAGCAAAATGCTGGCCCTTTAAATCAGGTGAATGTGCTTTCTGGTCTCACAAGGGTATCGGTGTGAGAGAGTATAGCTTGACATCTGTTACTAATTTGTGACTTCAGGGCTTAAAAATACTTTCACATGGACCAAGTTCAATCAGATGTGTTTACATGAGGACAGAAAAGAAACTGTTTATTGTTCTTACCACCCTCTTAGAACCTAATATTTCATATGTAGCTGGTAGGTACCCAACAAAGCCTGTGCATATTTTATCTTACTTAACATTTGAAAAAAATACCTTCTGACTTGGTTGTTTTAACATAATAACTATTTTTTTTATTGATTTCAGAGAGGAAGGGAGAGGGAGAGATAGAAACATTAATAATGAGAGAAAATCATTGATTGGCTGCCTCGTGCATACCCCACACTGGGAATCAAACCTGCAACCTGGGCATGTGCCCTGGCCGGGAATCGAACTGTAACCTCCTGGTTCCCAGGTTGATGTTCAACCACTGAGCCATGCCAGCCAGGTGAGATAATAGCTATGTTTTGAATGGGAGTCAGAGTCACTTTCAGTAATCACATTTGTGCCCAAGTATATGCACACATTCACAAACATCAGAATGTGGAAAAATCTAGCATGCTCCCTTTTAAAATAGGTTTCTGGTATGTTGTGTGAGGGAAGTACAGAAGTTTCCATTCTCATATTCAACTCATCCTCATCTTCTCAATAAACATGTATAAACATGTAATACACATGTGTTCTTTTATCAGGACTGCGCCACTCTCACGGGCCTTTATCCCTAGTTGACTAGGACAAATCCACATTTTCTTGAACCAAAGGAAATGAGTCTCTCCTGGTTCCTCATCCCACTTCATATCATTGTTTCCTCTCCTCTTTTCTCTGTTCAGCTTTGTTCAGTTAAGCACCACGCTGGATGAATAGGTGAGATGTGTTAATAAAGAATTAAACAGATGCTTGTGGAAACTTCAACGAAACAAAGATGAGCTTTTCCAAAAAGGGGTCACAAGCACAATTGTGCTAAAAAAAGAGTTTATTAATAATGCAATTCAAAGATGATGACAATACTTTCCCCCCCATTTTTATTATACTAGCTTGTTACACACATTCCTGAAGTTGGATGGAGATGATAGGGGAGGGGAAAATGCTATCTGCCTGCATGTATGTGAGGAAAATTAAGATCTGTGTATTTAAGTGTCGTGCTCATTGTGCCAAATCTCCTCCATTTAGCCCTTCAGACCCACTCTCTTCTCATCCTCATCTTGTTCTATGTCCCAGAAGGCTCACCTTCTGTAGGGCATCTCCTGGTGATGTCATGCTCTAGGTCAACGGTTCTCAACCTGAGGGTCGCGACCCCTTTGGCAGTCAAACGACCCTTTCACAGGGGTCGCCTAAGACCATCCTGCATATCAGATATCTACATTACGATTCATAACAGTAGCAACATGACAGTTACGAAGTAGCAACGAAAAAAAATTTTATGGTTGGGTCACAACATGAGGACCTGAATTTAAAGGGCCATAAGGTTGAGAACCACTACTCTAGATCGTGGTTGAGTGGAACCAATGAAAAAAAAAATAGTAAGAAAATCAGAGGGCAAGGTGGGTTTCAAGTTGAGGAATGTATTTCCCAAGTGCCTTCTCTTCTGTGTTTCTGTAATCTGGCTGTTTCCTTCTACTCATGGCCATAGCTCATTTAGGTAACCCTGTCATCAGCTTCTCTCAGTATTCTCATCATGACTCCTTATTCTTACTCCTTCAAGCGTAGAGGTAGTAATATCTTCCTGCTAGCTCTGTAGAATTGTAGCACCATGATTTCTTGTTCTAAAAGCTACCTGTAACCTCTTCAAATACCTAGTTTAAACATTTTCCTAAAATTACATTATTTGAGTGTGCCATCGGTTCCTGTCAAGATAATCACTGATAGATTCAAACTCAGCTAAACAAATCCAAAGGCCAGAAGTCCTTTATGGGGAAATCAGAATCTAATGATAGTACGTGTGCTAATGGATCTGTCTGATTTCCTGCTCTTTCTGAAGCAGTGAGCACGGTTCCAGCCATAATATAAATATTGAACAAATATTGAATGAATAATCAGATTATAAATGAGTGAATGAATGCATGAATTAATTAGTGACTTGGATCATCATTTACCCATTCAACTTCTAAGAGCAAAGACACTGTTCTGTTGATTTTTCTTATAATTATGTCAGGTGTAGAACCTAGAAAATGAGTGTCTTCATCAATGCAGTTTTTCTCCCCAGTAACTCAGTGGCACATCTTTTCCCCCGAGGCTCCTAAAGTCGTTGCTTTATCATCTTCAGGTACTTATTGCTTCAGATGAAAACATTTCAAAATAATTTAAATTAGGGTGGTTTCAATTATTGCTACAAACTTCCAACTGGATAAAAGCAGGGTTTTTTCTCATTCTTTTTTACATGTATATTTTTAACAGGTAAAGTTTGGTATCGATGTTGGATGAATCATTTTCTGTCATTAATAGTATTATTGGTTACCTAAATATGATTTTAAACTTGGCCTATAAGACCTGTTGAGCTATAAAGACGTAATACTTTCTTTGGAAAAATGTGATAACATATGGACTTATGGACACCAATAACTCTTTCAGAACAAATATCCAGAGTTATTCAACTGGAATAAACCACTAGGGTAAGAACAACTACTGGAAAGCTCACAAATATAGGTATGGCCTGGAGTTAATCCTTGTGCAGGTAGAGACGGATATCTGTGTGATTTAATAGCAGATTCCCTGTGCGTAAACTGGTAAGGATCTAATGAGGCAAAGTACTTTAGTTAAAACATGTTGAGAAGTTTTCCAGCTCATTATTTTTATCAGCATTGTTTGTCATGTAAAAAAATATTAAAATGTCTACTGTCCTTTATACATTTTTCACTTTTGTTTACCTAAAGGCATTTAAAGTCTGAACTAAATGGGTTGGGGGAAACCAGCATGTTCATCAAAGAAGTGACAAGTTCTTAACCTCAAAGGAAAAAGAAAATCTGGTATGAGCTTTACACTTAATATCCTCAGCACCAAATGCAGTCCTTGGAACATGGAAGCTATATGATGCTCCAAGCAGTTCATCCATCCATCCATCCATTCATTCATTCATACCATTTTACTTGACAGATGCTGATGTCTGCTACAAAGAAGTCCTTTTGCAAGTTTTGTTTTGGATAGTAAATAGCATCTTACAATTCTGGGGTAATGAATTTAACATTTCAATGGTTGTATAAGTAAAAAAGTAAATTTCATTTACCCTTCCACACACCAGAATGAATTCTTTCAATGTATATAAAAACCCGCATAGGGTGGCCATTATGAGGATTATATTGACATAGCTGAAACCGGATGTTCAGAGATACTGGCTGACTTGTACATGATCACACACTGAGTAAATGGAGCCAACATTAGACCCCCAAAGTTTAATTCAATGGACTGTCCTCTTAGGCATTAGCCTAAATGAGTTTCTTTTCATGAGTTTTATGTGCATGCAATAATCTTTGTCAAAGCACGTATACTTTGTTTATTATAGGCTATGTTATACTGTTATTTAAAAATAGGTTGTTTTTTTAATTGATTTCAGAGAGAAAGGGAGAGGGAGACAAGGATAGAAACATCACAATGAGAATCATTTGATTGGTTGCATCTTCCACACACCCTACTGGGGATTGAGCCAGAAACCTAAGCATGCACCCTGACTGGGAATCCAACCATGACTTCCTGGTTCACAGGTTGACAATCAACCACTGAGCTACACAGGGCTACACCATTTTATAATGTATCATATTTTTAGATGGAGAAAAACTTGACCACAATAGAAATGTTTATCAATATATGACAATTACAACCAATGAATGTTAGAAAATATACTGTCAGAAATGGGCCAAGATGCTGGAGGGTAAAATTGTATTTGAAGATTTACTCACACAAAGAAAGGCTGTGTGTACTTAAAGTTTAATGCATATTTCTCAATTACCCTGAAAAACTGAGTAAATATACATTATTAGTAATGATGTATGAAAATTTACATTTCAGCACATCTGCTTCAACAATAGATATTAAATACCAACCACCTTCCACCGATTATTTTAGTTGGCTTAATTGGGAAAAGTAGAATAGTGGTAGCTTTTTAAAAAAAAAATCAAATTGAAGCATTGATTTAATAATTTAATCAATACATAACTCTTTATTGAAAATAAAGGAAGTGCCTTGCAACGTTTTTAAATAACAGACTCGGAAACTATTTCCAAATCCTTGAGACCTCCTATGGACACGCTTGTCTATGGCGTGTGATTTTTTCTCACAATTAGAACAAGAAGCAAGCAAATATCACCTAAACATCTCTTTTTAAATAAAACAGCATAAAGTAGAAACAAACGAGGTTTCCTTTTAGACTGAGACAAGCTGTCCGCCCAGAATATGACCTTTCCTCTGAATTTTCTTCTTATGTCACTCCAGAGGGTGACATAGATAAGAGTAAGGATTTTTGCCGAAGCTTGGGGAAGGTCGGGGGTCATGTTCACATCTAAGCCAGAAAGACACCAGACAGTCTCTTTACAACCAAAAATCACCAGCTTCTAGCCATCCATTTAAATTGCAAGTATGAAAAAATAATGCCTGTCGTCCATGTTGATATCCAACTATGTCCCAAAACTCTCTTTTATGCCTTGTGTCAGAGCTTAATGTAGGCGCCTTCTGACATAAGGGGATGCTCAAGATTTAAGATACCAGTTACCTCATATTAACTGTACCTGTAGATGTCTTAACAATACTGATTCTTTAAATGTTTAAGACTACCTGCTGAATCACATTATGCACACGTTTTTGAAAAAGAGAAAAAATATATACCTAATAAAATCGATCACTATCAGTGGCAATGAAGAATGGTTTCGTTTCTAATTTGTTTAAGTTTTTTTTCAGATTTGCAAATAAATCATGTAGATGAGCTTCAGGCATTTCCAGCTGTGTGTGTGTGTGTGTGCGCGCGCGCACATGTGTGCGTGTAAAATAAACAAGTCCTAGTTGAACGTAATATTGTGAGACATTTGTCAAAGCATGTTATGAATAAAAATATAGACCAAGACTGACTTCTGTACACTGGCTCTGGGGTAAGACAGGAAAATCAAAACCAATCACCTGTTATAGGATGATACTACAGGAGCCGTAGCCAAAATACCTTTTTATCTTGAAGGGACTTACACAGATCTTCAATCTCCATGTGCCCTTCCTTGCTCTTAAGTATCAGAGTGGAATAATTTCAAGACTGAAGTGGGGTACATAGCAGGGGCCAGAGTCAAGGACGAGAGCCCAGCTCTGTCTGTCCTGGCTTCAGTGGTTAGAGCATCAGCCCTCGGATCAGGGGTATTGGATTCCATTCCCAGTCAAGGGCGCGTACCTGAATTGCAGGATCCCTGCCCCGGTTGGGATCCATGTCTCTCTCACGGTGATGTTCCTTTCTCTCTCCTCCTCCCTTCCACTCTATAAAAAAATCAATGGAAAAAAATATCCTCTGTTGAGGATTAACAACAACAAAAGAACAAGAGGCAAAATCAGGCACAAAGGAAAAGTCCTACATTCTTATATTTCTCCATGTAAAGAAATCAAATCACCAGTGAGACAAAGGATCATACGCCAGATTTAAAGCAACCGAACTACCTCACAGGTCTGCTCTCCAGCGTCATTTCTTCAGCTTTAACATCCCTGATACAACTGAAATGCAAAAGTCAAACATCGTCACATCCCAGCCACTTGGTATATGTGCCCTGGCTGCAGACACTCTAGCCCCTTTGATAACTCTACTAGCCGTGCTGGCTGCCTTTATGTATGGTCTGATACAACCATTATCAAAGGGAGGAGTCAGAGGAAGAAAAGACATGTCGACACGAAAATATGATGCTATTGTTATTGTTGAAGTTGCTGTGTGTTTATACGCTCAGGCACTACGCTGCACACTTAACTCTGACAATATGCCAACTCCCAGATACCCACCCTTTGTAAAACCCAGCCCAGCCCTCACTGCTTGTGTATTCATGGGCCAAATTCAGTTTCCTTTTCCTGCAAGATGGAGCTAAGTCTACCTCAGTGGAGGTCATTGGGAGGATTTGAGAGATGATAATACTTCAAAGAGTTGATATTTCTGAAGAGCTTCCCATGTTCCAAGAACTGTGCTAACTCTGAAATGGTGTTTACAACGGAAATAATTGTGAGGTAGATGTTAACATCCTCATTTGATAAGTGAAGAAATGAAGGCTCGAGGAGTTTTTCAAGTGACTTAGCCTGGGTCACAATGAAAAATGAGTGATGGAGACTGTATACAAATCCAACTCAAATGTTGATTTGCTAAAACTAAAGCCTTAATCCTAGGTAAATCGTTTCACCAGCTCATCTTCCAGGCTATTTCCCGGATTGTGCAGAAAATCATTATATGTATCTGTAGGATGGCAATTCCACGTTAAAATCTTTTTATTGTCATTGGACAGGAAAAGAGGCAAAAAAAAAAAATACCATGTCTCCTCTCAAATATAATCCTGTTTAAATTTCCTCTTTTATAAGGTTTTGAAAAGATTGAATGTTTTCCATATTATCACTAAGTTATATTAATAGAGATGTGGCTGCAGGGTATTAATAAATATGTGGAAATAAAGTAATGGACTCATGTACTATTAATGCACTAATGGATGTGCCAAGCTATTATTGTCGTTCCAATTGATGGGGCATTTTCTCTTTAATGGCTTTGAGTGGTCACCTCCTTGAGAAGTTTAGAGTCCATGCTAATGTTTTAATATAAGCCCTTCCTGTTGACTTGATATTTCACTATTAAATGAAAAAATGCTCTGTGACTAATGTGTTTAAAAAGTAGTGATCAGTACCTTATTGAAAATAATAAGGCACCACTGAGGAGCATCTGTGTTTGCTGACTTGCAGTTATAAAAGTAAATGAGTGTTTAATTAGGGGGAGGATCTTGCTCTGTGACTTAGAAACACCTTAGCTATGTCAAGGGGAATGGAGGAACTACAGTCATGGATAAAGCTAACAGTTGAGTTTTACTTTTTAGGTCCAACAAGTAGTTCAGAAGTGTTGGAAGAGGAGAGAGGGACAGAAACGGACAAACAAAAAGAGAGAGACGTAGGCATTATTATTATATTGGTTTAATCTGTTCTCATCCAAGAATAATAGCTAATACTAGAAGTATGAGGATGTTGTCATCCTGAAGCAACTGTCTATCAAAATATGCCAGTGGATTTATTTTTCTCATTTTGACTCTATGAGTCACAGTGTAGATTGATCATTATAAACACACTTGTTAAATACGATGTGATATCAACTAAAATAATTAGACAAGTATGTCCCCCCTCTTCCTCTCTCTCTCTCTCGTTTTGTATTCGGGAAGGAATCATCTGTATTTCTAAGGGAAGATCTATACCTGAGCTTATTTTATGAAATAAAAATTTGTTTAAAAAAACTTCATAGAACAACCAACTATAATATCATTTCAGAATATTGATATAGAATATTTATTACAGAGCTTAAAATAATGTTTGGGTAAATAGTTAGATACTTACAGACTTTCCAAAAATGAGAATTGAATCTGATGTAAATGTCCTTAAATCATCTATGACTTATGTATAAAGTAATTCCCTAGCTTAGTTGATTTACAGTAGTTTTCTTATGGGATGCACATGTTCATAAAATATCATGGTTTAAATATTTAATAAAATACAGGGAATCAATGTTCCCTTTAATACCTAATACTTTTAAAAAACAGATTAGCAAATATAAAAGCACTTTCCCCAACATGCAGCAGATGTTTAAATTAATGTTACCTTGACCAAAGATGCTTAAACCATTCATGC
>PVJC01012577.1:9004-39570 GCA_004026665.1 Murina feae | reverse complement strand
GCTTGCCCATCTCCGTAGTGTGGAGCAGACAGGCCCGGCAGAGAGCAGAGAACCAGGTGCAGTGGGTCCAAGCCATCAGTAGCACTTCTCCTGAGTGCTCCCGAATTGGATGAAGTCCAGGTCCGGCTGAGGGACCTCCCCACTTGCCCTCCTCCTCCCCCACCTGCACCCTCACCCCAATTTACCCATGCACGAATTTCGTGCACCGGGCCCCTAGTATTGTATAAAAGCAATACACATCTTGTCATATCTTCCTTCACCTGCCACCAATATTCAAAATGAGACGCAACAATCACCATCTCTTAGTAATAAATGGCCTTAACTAGTTAAGAGACCTACAATAATAAGTCTAAAGGGAAAAACTACTAAAAAATTTTACTTTATGAAACTACATGAAAGTAGTCAATACAGATGCCTTCGATTGCACACTCCAGAAAATAAAATATCATTTTTTTCCACCTGAAAACCTGGCAAAATTCAACATATTTCTGTGTTTACTATATTTAATCACAAAAAAGCTTAAAATGCATGGCATCTTTAATATCTACTGCATGAAAAGGATTGTAACTCATTGAATTAGTTGTAATTCACTATCCTATATAATAAAAGGCTAATATGCAAATTGTTCCCTTGACCAGGAGTTCGAAGGGGAGTTCAGCCATGAGTTCAACGGGGGGGAGGGGGGGGGAGGGAGGGGGGCGGCAGGGGAGGGGCAACCACTGGTGGTCCCTCCCCCCAGTCACCCTGCCTCCAAACGCCACCCCACCCCAATTTGCAGGAATTTGTGCACCAGTTCTCCAGTATTTAATAAAAGGTCTGAGTGCCACAATGGAGAGGAAAGATGTTAAGATCTGTGTTTCATGATAACGATGCTGCATCACAGGCTATTTATGGTGGCTATTTCTAGTTCCCTTTGTGGAGACCAATGAGAAGTAGTTTTTGCATTAGTAAAAAGGATTGGTGCAATTTAAAAATGCAACTGTATTGATCTGTTTGATTTTAATTATGATGATGAGTTCCTCATGCTGGATTGAAAAGTCTTTCTTAAAGTAAAAATGGGTCCTTTTCCTTATCTTGTCATATTTTAATGCCTATCTTATTTGGCATTTTAATATGGTTGTTAAAATATCCACATTCTCCTTCAGTGAGACAAATCTACAGACTCAAACTAGAACGTCGATAAGCCTTGCTTTTCTCTGAGTTACCTGTTGTAAAATGAAGCCTCAGGAGACAAGCATTTCACAAAAATAATGTGTTGTAAAATCCAACAGTAATACCACAAAATCAGGAATAATGTTTTTGTGAGGGGCTAATTCAATTACAGGAATCATGCACTGGTTCATTTACTTTGGCGAGAAGTAAGAGGCAAGGTGCCCCTATCTATCATTAGTATATCTCACAGTGGAAGGTTTTATTTCTTTCTGCTGAACTATAATTGAGACTTGGGCATAAGACTCCTTCCCTAATGCACATCTGCATTTCTTAATTGTCTTTTTTTTTTACAATTCAATACCACTAATTTGATGTTTTGCTCTATTTGATCATGTGTGAAGAGTAGTATCATTTCCTTATTAAATAATTTGTCATCCTTAAATAAAATTTATGACATGGTCTAGTTTTAAAACTGATTAATTCAAGCATGTCCTGGTGAGAAGGAGGAATTTTGTGGAATATATAAAAATAGGAATATAGCCCAAAAAAATCATAATAAAGGTGGCTACAGCAGGCAATTTCTATAATAGCTATTGTTTTGAAGAGTTTGTTAAATTAATAAAGATATGACATTATTTTCCTTTCCCAAATATTATTTTATATCATTCTGATTTATTGGCTTTTAGTTTATATTAATATGTTTCCTATTTTTTCTCAATTTTGAGGGTTTTAATTTCCATTTACATAAGTGAAGACTTTAAATTGAGGATGAAAGACTAAATTGGAAAATACATTTAGAAGCTCATTTAAAAATTACAATATTAGTCATTATTAAATTACTAACTTTAGTCTTGACTAATTAAATTCTGTTTTGTTCATCTGGGTTTACAGAATTCTCTGTAATGAAGCAATCTGCTTCTACACTAAAAGCATCCTCAAAGTCATGACTTAGCCCCTTGGTATAGATATGCCTTTTCCTAGTGACCATGTCAGATTATACTGGGAAACCTATTTCTATTAATGTTTCTTGTAACATCCAAACCTAAGAGTACCTGGTTCTGTCATTAATGTTGCTTGTAGCAGGGGCCATAAGGAAGAGAAACAAAAATGAGAAAACTTCTATTATGAGAAGAATGAATGACTTTGGCTAACTGGCTATAATAATCAACAATTCCAGAAAGGAAGAAGGAGAATTCCTTTCGGGGGGATAAAGACAAAATCATTCTGTATGTTGCATGAGTGTCCTGGGCCACAGCTATAAGTAGACTATTATTTTCAGGAAATAGCTTTGGAAAGGCCTCTTCTCCAATTTCAAGGGGCCTGATTCTTGGTGGAAGAGAGAGTACACAATTTGAAATGATTAATATGAGTTTGCATCCTTGCTCTCTTCATTATATTTGTATAAATTTTTAAAAGTTGAGTAGTCACTTAAAGCTATATTCCTTTTGTAAATAGAAGTAATGCTTATCTCATAGAGCTATTATAATACTTTTTAGTAATTTTTATAATCTTCTATAAAGTAATAGGCTTTCTGTCCAGAATCAAAAACTGCCCAATATGCCACAACCAAAATGGGGTACAGTAGAACCACATAAAAGACTAAAACCTCATTCATCTAGACATTTAAGGCCTCTTAGGATATTAAAATTTTTTTCCAGTGCAAAAATATCCAAATATTATTTACTTTTATTTTCAATTGATTTTGTTAGCTATTCATTTTTAGTGCAATTTTTCATTGCTAAAACTAGTGACGAAAAGAAGTCTTCTGCATCTAAAGTTCATAATAAATCATGAACTGAAGTTTCATGATGGTAAGGACCGTATCTATTTTATTCACCGAAGATAACACTGTCCAAAATAAATATAATAAGGCCATGTGAACAGTGTCAAAAGAATCAGGTGAAACTTATTTTACTACATTTTATTTAAACTAATATTTCTAAAACATTGACCTTTCCGTTTATGAGCAATTAAAACTTTTACACTGCTTTAAGTATTTTTAATTAAAGTTAAATAAAATGTAAAATCATTTCCTTGGTCACACTGACACATTTCAGGTGCTTGATAGTCACCTGGAGCAGTGGCTGCCGTGTTGGGCAGTGCAGCTTTAGAACCTAGCATCTGCTTGGGAACAGAAGGCACTCAATACATATTGAGTGAATGAATGAATGAATGAATGAATGAATGAATGAATGAATGAATGAGTGAATGAATGAACAATGAATACATACATACATACATACATACATACATACATACATACATAAAAATAGTTTCCATGTGTATGGCCAATTGTGAAAAATATTACTCATGTTGTTCAAATGACTTTGAGAGTCTTCCTGGAAGTAATCACTAAACAAAAGGTCAAATGAATTTCTCCCACAATTCAGATGAAGGTATATTTTGTTTAAATGATCTCCCAGCCTCATACTTGGGGTCAGGTTGTTAATCGATATATAAATAATACTTTTTAAAAGGTACTACTTTATTCATTTTGATATTTTTTTAACCCTCAGCCAAGGATATTTTTTTATTGATATTTAGAGAGAGAGAGGGAAAGACAGAGAGAAATGTCGATGTGAGATAAACCCATTGATTGGTTGCCTCCTGCAGGAGCTCTGAGCTGGGGAGGAGCCTGCAACGGAGGTACATGCCCGTGACTGGAATCGAACTTGGGAGCCTTTGGTCCTCAAGCCCTCGCTCTATCCACTGAGCCAAATCAGCTAAGGCAAAAGACACTACTTGAGCCTTGACCGGGTGGCTCAGTTGGTTGGAGTATTATCCATGCACCAAATGTTGCTGGTTTTATTCCTGGTTCCGGACACAAACCTGGGTTTCAGGTTTGATTCCTGATTGGGCAAGTATAGGAGGTAACCAATTGATGTTTCTCTCTCTCTCTCTCTTTTTCTCTCTCCTCTCCTCTCCTCCTCTTCCTCTGCCTCTTTCTCCTCCTCCTCCTCCTGAGATCAAGAACAGATACATTTTTCTTTTTAATGTTGATATAGTTATAAATATCAACCTCCACCTCCACCTCCACCTTTACTCCCTCTAATAAAGAAAGGATATCTGGTGAGGATTTAAAAAATAAAAAGATACTACTTATATGAAAAGAATAACATGGTAACTTTAAATTGTTTTACTTGTATAATAATAAAAATCATATGTGTTGTAATTTTTTAAAGAAGAAATAGTTATTTTAACAAATTTCTTTTTTTATATGTTAGAAAAAAATTTCCTCGGGAAAAAAATCTTCACAATGGCCTTGGATAGTCAAAGATGTCTGTGTCAGCATATCTTTCTGGTATTTTTTGGGAGCTCTATAAGTCTATACAAGTTTCTCAGACACAAATTTAATATATATTTTTGTGCAAGTAAAGTTATAAAGCTATTTATAACTGTATCAACATTAAAAAGAAAAATGTTTCTGTTCTTGATCTCGCATTATTCAGATTTTAATACCTATTAATCTCAGCATGCTTTACTTCATTCTCACTTAAAAATAAAAATAAAGACTACTAACTTTGCTTTAAATTTTGCATTATGAACCTGGAAACCTAGCTTATATTCCTCACAGTGTGTTTTAAAAAATGACTTTCTACCAAAAGAAACATATGTGCTTGAAGGTTTGTAATCCAATTGACTCTGAGTATCCTAAGTGCCTTCCAGGCATGGATTCTTCCTGTGTAATAGAATGCATAGTCTCCCTCAAGATCACTGCTGATAAGGGATAAGCATGCAATGTTATGTCCTCCTTTCAGAATAATGATATTTTCAGCTAAAAGCTGGGTGAGTAGGAGTTTGCTAATATAAGAATTCCTCTGAAAGTCAGACTCTAAATAACTACACTTTAGAGTCCTACTTCTTTTTACACTGTTGAGGAGCCACAAAATCCAACTACTTTTACACAGACTTGCTGATTTTCAACTTTTCTCTTACTTGGGTAATTCTTATGACCAAATTGCTTCAGGATTTGTGTCACTGAGCAAAGAGAATGTTCTAAGTTACTGAGCAAGGAAGGTAATTTCATTCCGTTCAAGCTTCCTTAAACCATCAGGTTTTAAAGGAAGCCATCTTTATGTGCAATCATTGGGTTTCTCTTTAATTGACCAACTGCCTGCAAGTTATCTTGGGTCAGCCAGCAATGCCTAGCTTTCAGAAAACCAGTGCAAGGATGGTACAAAATTCAATGGCCAAGGCATTCTGGAAAATTAATACTAAAATTATGTACTTGGCATTTAAATGTCCTGTCAGATTTCAATTGACATTAGTTGTCACTGTGCTAGCAAGGTCAGAAGAAAGACCAAGAATAAAATGTTCATGAGATGTGACTTAAACTCTATTTTTTAAAATACGTTCCCCAATGTTAAGTTCAAGGTCCTTTGACACCAAACTGTGAACAACCTTGACTCTATGAATGACTTTTAAGGGGTCAGGTTAGCAGTAAAAGTATCCATCTAATTTAGAATGGCCGGTGGTCTTGGCATCTTGCAATATAACTTGAGACCTGAAAATTGGCTCTTCATTCACTTCCACTCTTTAGTGATTAGCAGTGCATTTTGGCATTTGATTCACAGAAAGCCAGACGGGAGATTCATCCAAGACCCCACGCTAAAATTGTCAGGGTTGATGCAAAGCTCTCATGAAGCAGGACAACCTCAATGAGACATTGTGGTATTGACATGAAATAGCGATTACTAATGTCTTCACTTATAAAAACTTTTTGAGTCTGTGATGGTTTGTGATGCACCCACTTGGTGAAGCTATCTAGACTGTAAGGATAGGATGGAGGGCTAGCAGGTATTTCAGTAACTCTTTATGTATCTTCTCATAAATCGCAATATTATTCCCTTTGTAAGTCTCTTACCTTTGTTCCTGTTCTTTTTCATAACCCATAAAAACTATTTTGTCTTTTCAAATGAATTCATCGTTGTTTTTATTGTTTCAAATTTAAAAATTAGGAAGGATTTTTTCATTCCCAAATTACAAAGTACTGTACAATAGTATTTTCTACAATTTAAATGGCTTTGTTTTTTACATTTAGGTATTTGTTCCATTTGGTATTTGTCCTAGTACACAGCAGGTGAAGTATAAATCTAGTTTTAATTTTTTCAAATGATCCAGTAATCCCAAAATCATTTTTTTAATCTACCTTTAGCTCAGCCATTATGGATCAGTGGTTAAGCATCCACCTATGAACCAGCATGTGACAGTTTGATTCCTGGTCAGGGTATGCCAGGTATACCGGTTAATAATGGAGATTTTTTTCAATAGATGGAGTTACACATACTGGTATTCCCAAGTTGAGGCTCCATCCCAAGTGTGGGGCATGCAGGAGGAAGCCAATCAAGGATTCTCTCTCATCACTGATGTTTCTATCTCTCTCTCCCTCTCCCTTCCTCTCTGAAATCAATAAAAATATATTTTTAAAAATCTACCTTTTTCTGTATCAAGTATTAACTTCTAAATGTACTTGAATCTATAGAATTCCATTGGTGTTTTTGAACTTTCATACCCACATACCACACGCTTCTAGTTATGTAGCCTTTATAGTATATTTCGTAGGGCTACTTCTCTCCTCTAATGCTCGTGTATTTTGAGTTACTTTTTATGGCCATTTCTTTGGGCATTTTTTTCGTGTGGACTTCATAACCAACTAATATGGCTTGAGGAATGAAACATGCTGTTAAGTGTATTGAAATCACGTTAAATTTACAAAATAAATTGTATCCGAATTGACTACTTCATGATGCCATCTATCTTTCCAAAAACATGTCACATATTTTCATTTGTTTAAGATGATTATGTTTATCAGGGGAAAAAATTAGAACTATTGATCTTAAGAAGACTAACCAGGAACCAGTTAACAAATAAGTAGTTTGGGTAAGTAACTAGAAACAGAGGTTTAGTTCAGAATAAAATCAAATAATATAAATTGTGCATCCACTGTCAATAATTCTACTCTGTATTCCAAGAATATAACAAAATGCATTGGTTTTAACTAAAAGCTATGATGCCAAGACAGAAAGTTTGGAGAAAAGCTGGTTTTAAAAGACTATACTCTTGCGAGATTTGAATTCTGGAACAGGAGGGATTCTTTCGTCAGAAGAATACATTGAGCAAAGATGAAATTGTTCTTCTGAGTTCTATTAGTGAACACTACGTTCTGGCAAAATTGAATTTTAAGACAGCTACTAATTGCAGCTTGCATTTCCCATGGCTTCCCAAAAACACCTGGCAGCAAGTATGCTCAGAAAGTATGAAATGAAATTTTGGAGAAATGACAATATGTCATTAATCTCAGACACTGCAAAGCCCTGCTACAAGCAAAGAGGAGGGTAACAGCTAAGAAGTAGAAAATAAAATCAGTTAAAATCAGCTTTTATTTCCATATTTGTACTCAGACAGGGTGTTTTTATTTTTTTTATTTCAGTGACTAGAGGCCCAGTACATAAAATTTATGGGGGGGAGGGGGTGTCCTTCAGCCTGGCCTGCACCCTCTTGCAATCTGGGACCCCCAGGTAGGGTCCCTAGGCCTGGCTGGCAATCAGGTTCTATGAGGGTTTTCCTTCCACCTAGCTGCCAACAGCTGGCCCCAACCCTATCACTACCACTGCTTGTCATCTGTGCAGCACTGTTTTCCACCCCTCCGCCACAGGTCGCCTCCCTCTGTGGGTGACAGGCATGGATGTTATCACTTGGCTGACCTGGGCCTCCCTCTATGTGATGATTGCTGGCCAACCCCACACACCCGCCACAGGGTTGCCACCCAGTGGCCTTGGCCTCCCTCTGTGGGGTGATCAATCGCAGGGACCCCATATCGATTGTTCCACAGAAGGGGGCCCTACCCATCCACTGCAGCACTGCCAGCTGGGTAGCCTGGGCTTCCCTCTTTGGGGTGATTGTGGGGTGATGGTAGACTCCCTGACCAATCACATTGTGCCTGCTTTGGCTGGCTGGCGCCAGTGCATGTCATGTTGTGGTTGTCTGGAAAGTCATCTGGATGGTCACTCTGCTGTTCGGTCATTTGGTCATTCGGTCGATTTGCATATCATGCTTTTATTATTATAGATAACTCCTCCAACTATATCCCATGCAGGGGAAACTTACCTTTCCAAATCAGCTTCTTTTTCTATTGAACTGTTGCCCTCTCTCTCTTTTGCCACTAAATTATTCAACTAAAGCTCTACTAAACTCTTTTAGGAGGACTTCAATACAAATACACCTCACAAGAGCATCTGTCTCATTGATTATTAGAATCAACAAAGTATGGGGAAAAAAGGAAAAAAAATTGCAACACACATGTGCTAGCCCCTGTCCTGCTTCTTATTCAGTGATTTAAATTTGATTTACTCTCTTCACCTTTCTTAGCTACATTTATACAATTTCTCATTTGTAAAATGGGAATCACTGCACTTATCCTACCTACAACAATCAGTTGTGAAAATTAAACAGGTTCATGCATAAGAAATCTTTGAATTTAGGAAGTGCTATAAAATTTGAAAAATAGTTCAATACTATATATTTTTCTTATAATAAAAGTTCTGGCAAAATTGAATTTTAAGATAGCTACTTTTTTTATGTACGGTCAAAAGTTCTAGAGGCCCAATGCATGAATTCGTGTACCAGTGGGGTCCCTCGGTCTTGCCTGCACCCTCTTGCAATCTGGAACCCATCAGGGGATGTCTTATAGCTGGTTTTGGCCCGATCCCTGCAGGCTCGATCCAGACAGGAGGGAGCTCAATCCTGTAGGTTGAGCGTCTGTCCGCTGATGGTCAGTGCATGTCATAGAGAGTGGTTGATGGGTCAGTTGGTATTTGGTGGCTTAGGTTTTTATATATGTAGATAGAAAAATGCCCAAAAGTATGAAAAAGAAAATGAAATTAATTTATAATTCCATCAACCAGAAGTAATAACATAATAATATATTTTCTCCATTTCCTCTGACTGTACTTATACCCCCTGCCCACACATACACACATTGACATAAATTATACATTCAAATGTTCATACTGCTGATATAATGCTATATACTAGGGGTTCAGTGCACAAATTTGTGCACCTTGAAAGGAACTGTGGGCACAGGGATGGGTCTTAGCCCATCCTCTGTGCCCGTGCATGGCCCCTTCTGCCATGGCCCCTAGTCCGCTGCCTGCGAGCAGCCCCACTCCTGCTGCCATTATTCCCATGCTCTGATGGTGCTAGTCCCACTCACACCTGATGGTGTAAAGCGATTGGGGCTGGCACCAACAGTGAGTGCCAGTGGCAGCTGCTGCCTCAATCGCCCCTCAGGAGCAGGGGGAGGTGGAGAAGCCCTCAGGTATGATCAGGGCCAACAGCGGCCACTCACACTCATTGATGGCACTGAGAGATCGGTACCGGCACCAGGTTCCAGGAGCAGGTGCGAACGGCGGCTCCGGCTCCACCTGTGAGTGTGAGCAGAGTCATCACTAGCAGTGGGTGAGCGAGGTGGATGCTGGCCCCAATCACTCCTCAGGAGCAGGGGGAGTTGGAGAATCCCTAAAGGGCGATCAGGGCTAGCAGCTGCCACTCATACCTGCTAACAGCACCAAGCAATTGGGGCTGGCACTGGGCACTGGCCAGCAGGTGTGAGCAGGGCTGGCATGGGCAACAAGTGTGAGTGCCAGACAAGACTGTGGCACGTGGGAGCAAAGAATTTTCAGTAACCACCAGAGGCTAGCCCCAATGATAGCAGCCAGCACCCCACTTTGGTCTGGCACCCCCACTCACCTGCTCTACCATCCTTCCACACCTGGTGCCCGCCATCTTCTGTGCTCTGCCACCTGCTGCCAACAACCATCATGTTCTGCGTGTGCCCTCTGATGGTCAATTCACGTCATAGTGACTGGTTGTTTGGTTGTTACAGTTGTATGGTCAATTTGCATATTACCATTCTATATAGAGATAGCAAATTCTGTATTTTAGATTTTTACTCAATATTATATTACAACTTGGCAAAATTATCTGTATATGTGTTTTCAATGCCATAATTCACTCAGATATTTCTACTGTTGGCTACTTGGAGATATATCTCATATGTTGTTTTTTATAAACTGTCAGTGATGATAAAATAAATTATCACTAAACTAAACTTGATGGCACTAGATTAGAGGAATTTCATTCATTATGTGATATCAATGATAAAAGTGAATGAGATACTCTCCCAATCTTCTATGCTATTTATACTTGACTTGAGTGTAAATATCTTTTGAATTAAAAGAAAATATAAAAAAATCAAGTTTCACTGGATGCCTTATGCTTCTCTCTCTCCATATATACATATATATGCATATATATATATATATATATATATATATATATATATATATATATACACACACACACACACACACACTAGGGGCCCAGTGCACAAAAATTTGTGCACTCAGGGGGGTCCCTCAGCCTAGCCTGTGCCCTCTCACAGTCTGGTACCCCTCGGGGGATGTCCACCTGCTGGTTTGTATGGCCAGCCTGGGTGAGGGGCAGAGGGCCATTTTCAGGCTGCCCACAGTCCCTTCAGGGTTTAGGCCCCTACTGGGGTGCCTGGCAGCCTGGGTGAGGGGCTGAGGGACACTTTTAGGCTGCTCACAGCTCCCATTGACCCAATGTCCCAGTGAGGCTGGCTGGAATCAGTTTTCTGGGGTTTATTTATCTTTTATAATTGAGACATTGTTGCCATGAGCAGAGGCCCAGCCGGTCTAGGCAGGCAGTTTCAACTCCATCACTGGTGCAACAGAAGCCTCCTATTTGCTCGAGCTTTGTGGCTGCCGGCCGCCATCTTGGCTGGGTTAATTTGCATACAGTCACTCTGATCAGCTGGTGGGTGTGGTTTGGCTAGTGGGCGTGGCTTGGGTGTCTCAGAACTATGGTTAATTTGCATATTGCTCTTTTATTAGATTAGATATATATGTATATACATATACATATATAGGCACATGTATTGATTAATTCTAAAATTGTGTGAGAGATATATTTTTCACTAAGGTAAAATTATAGGAAATGAAATGTACAAATCATACATATGCAATTGGATGAGTTTTGCCCTATACTCAAGTATAATCAATACTCCATCAGAGTATATAACATTTCCTAGAAAATTCCATCATGTCCCCTTACAATTATTTCACCCCTCAGAGGTAACTACTGTCCTTATTTCTACAGCATAGTTTTATCTATTTTTGAATGAAATTATTATAAATGAAATAATGCAATACGTGCTTTGTGTATCTGGCTTCTTTCACTCAAGATAATGTTTTTGAAATTCACCCACCTTCTTGGGTGTATCAGTAATGAAATCTTTTTTTCTTTCCTTTGTGTGAATAGGAAACAATTGTTTGTTTGCATTTTGGGCCTATTGAAAGTAAATCTGCTAGAGATGTTCCTACAAAAGTTTTGTTTGTTTGTTTTGTTGACATATTTTTGCTTCTTTTAGATACATACTTAGCAGTGTGTATGGTTGTTTAAGAAACCGCCAAACTATTTTCCAAAATGGTTTCACAATTTTACACACTCACCAGCAATTTATGAGACCTTCTCTTGCTGCCCAGCATCACCAACATTGGTTTTGTGTACATTCTTGGTATCTAGCATGTCTGATATTCTAGAAACTGCATAACATAGGGTGAATTCATGGGTGTTTTTCTTCTCTCATGGGTCACAGTGTTGTGTCATTCAATACATACAAACAGTTTATTTCACTTAGTTTTATATTGACTTACTAAAGGAATGCAAATTTGATACCAGTTATTCTGTTGAGACGGGAAGCCGTAAGATGGACGTATCCAATTTTTATGTTTTTTTTACAGGTGGCATAGCTCTGAAAGGTTACATGGAAAGGTAGTGGAGGTAGAGTTTAAACAATGGTCTAGGAGACTCCACATCTACTTTTCTCTCCATTACATTACAATGTCTCTCATAGCTGTTCCTATTTCTGCCACACCCTACAAGCCTACCACTCATACATACAGTTATTTACTCATTACTAGTCCCACTTCTCCTGTAAAGTGTGGTAATCACAAAACTCTATAGCAGAGTCACGGTTATTGCAAAGTATAGCATAATCACCAATACTGCTAGAAAATCGCGTTTTACTTTTTGATTTTATTTTTTAAATTCGCATTTTGTGCCATGTCCTTATCTTTAATCCATGGAGTGCTTCTTATTAGAAGAGCCTAGAAAACTCATAAAATTTCCAGAAAGCGGAGATAACCATCACACGAAGCTTATTTTAAAACAAACAAGCACATACTAGACTCCCAAAGCACTAAAACACATTCACTGTTTCAGACATAAATAAATTACATCCTATTAAGTAGTAAGTAGAGAGAGAAAAAAAATCCTTTAAATATTAACCATCACTTGGGTCTGTTTTTATATCCGGATGGCTGTTCACACTCATTTCATTTCCTCTCCCTCAGCTGTTATAAGTAATCAATTTTGGTATATTTAAATCCCGCGTTGATATTGCTTTGCAAATCATTAGGTTTCTAAACATTGCCATGTCTTGAATGAGCATGATGTCTTTGCTTTCCTAAGCAGCTGATTTCTGCTTAGTTTAATGCCTCTCTCAGTGGACGGGCTTCTCCTGGCTGGACTAGTGCAACCATCAGCCTTGAGCTTATCCAAGTGATAACTCTATGTTTCTAGATCAGCCTCCACTCTGACCAAGTAAATCAATTGTATTTTATTTCTGATACAGAAGAGAATGGGGTAAAAGGGCCAATTAATATCCATCTAACTCCATGCCAGGCTCCTAAGATGAATTTGCCTTTTGTAAGTCTTTTCAATATCCCAGTGAAGAAAGTTTGTTCCTGTGAGGCTCAAATCCATACAGCAGCTAGATGTGAAAGTGAGTTACAAACCTACATCTGAATCTAAAGGCTCAGCTTTTCTCAGTAGTAGTTGTACCCACACTCCACATTAAAAAACAAACAAGAAACCTAGCACGTAATTACATGATTTAGCAGAATAAGTATAAATTATTTCACAGGAAAAAAAAAGAGTTTCTTTTTGCCTTTATTCTGGAAGCAGTACGGGCTATGTAAAAGCTTTAAAATATGTCTAGTTTGTGAAAAACAGGATCTTTTCTTGGTTTATTTTTTATTTTATAAAAGTTACCATCTTTACTTATTTTTACTCTACAGGCCTGCTGCACAAAAATTTATGCACTCTGGGTGGGGGGGAAGGTCCCTCAGCCCGTCCTGTGCCCTCTCACAGTCTGGGAACTCTCAGGGGATATCCAGCTGCTGGCTTAGTCCCACTCCCCAGGCAATCGGGCCTAAGCTGGCAGTCAGGCATCCCTCTGGCAGCCCAGGATCCCTCAGGGGATGTCCACTTGCAAGTGGGGAGCAGGCCTAAGCTGCAGTCAGATATTCTTAGCACTGCTGAGGAGGCAGAAGAGGCTCCCACCACCACTGCTGTACTGGAAGCCATCAGCCTGGCTTGTGGCTGAGCAGAGCTCCCCCTGTGGGAGTGCACTGACTATCAAGGGCACCTCCTGCATTGAGCGTCTGCCCCCTGGTGGTCAATGTGTGTCATAGTGACCAGTCATTCCCAGTGGTTCTGTTATTAGGGTCAATTTGCATATTACCCTTTTATTATATAGGATTATATAGGATTCTCAATGTTGCTTTCATCAATTAACCTCATTATGTTATATTCTGCCTGCCTTTCTAAAAATTTTGGACTTATGTGATTTAACAGCATACCAGAGCCCAAAATGTTGGTCCTCAAGAATGAATGGCACTCCGCAGGCTCAGCATGTACACACAAAGGGGCCCTAACTGTAAGAAGGCTCCACCATCTTCCAAAGGGTCTAACACTAGAAAGGCATTTTCACCCCTAACAAATCCCTTAAACTGACCCTAAACAACTATAAGTCATTCAAGACGAGTCCTAGAGGCATAGTTTTCATAGAGGAAAAACAAGAAAATCCACATTACTCCATGGGCTCAGTGCTACAAAGGAAAAGGAGGATGAAGTATCTATTAAGACTGAAGATGTAAATAAAATAAATACACATAATCATTCCAAATGGATGGCAGGTCACTGTTTTAATCATGGGCTAAGTAATTTCTAATTGGACATTTAAAAGTTTCTGAGTTCCAGCCTCCTAAAATCGTGTGTCATCAAAAATAAGCAAACATGAGAAGCACAAAAACAAATGGATAGCACAATAAGCTGCCAGTTAGCAGATCTGAGCCTAATTTTAAATGAATTTTGGGGAATAAGTAGATGATAAATTACTTTAGTAATGTGTTTTCTTTGCCACCCAATAGCCCATGGATGCTGAGTCTGCTATATATATAAGCCATGGATAAGATTTACCTATGATTTACACAGTTAGCATTTCTTCACTTAAATCAATAATGCTCTGTGTAGCAAAACATTGTAAAGTAAGTTATAAAAGCAATTTTCCCTTTATAAGATATTGATTTTTAATCAATGACTAATCAAGGTTTGAGGTTGTCCCATGGGAGGAAATAAGAGAAAAGCAAAACTAGAATTAATAAAATTATATGCATAACCCATGGGCACAGACAATAGTGCGGTGAAGGCACAGGGTGGATGACAGGGTGGGGGCTAGAAGGGGTTATTGGGGGAGGAAAGGGGACATAGGCAATAGTTTCTACAATAAAGATTTAATTTTTAAGAAAAGAGTGGAGAAAAAAATAAAGTTATATAAACAATTACTCTGAACATGAGTGCTCAAGCAGTTAATAATATGACTCGCCCTGACTGGTTTGGCTCAGTGGATAGAGCATAGGTCTGCAGACTGAAGGGTCCCAGGTTTGATTCTGGTCAAGGACATGTACCATCATTGTGAGCACATCCCCAGTAGGGGGTGTGCAGGAGGCAGCTGATTGATGTTTATCTCTGATTGATGTTTCTAATTCTCTATCCTTCTCCCTTCCTCTCTCTAAAAAACCAATGAAATATATAAAAAAAAAATATGACTCAAGGAACAATGTTATATGTTTAAAAGAAAGCATAGTAACACATGGAAATTTATAGTTAATTTTAACAATTTTACATTTAAGGAGAAGTAAAATAATTGTAAACTTGCATTTTGGAATAAATCTGATCAAATGCTGGGTTCAGAGACACTCCTATTCTCCTCAGTGATGTTTCAAGGTTACTGTGAGGCAAGGGAGGCTCAGATGCAGCAAGATAAAGTTCATCCTGCCTTAGCGACCTTGATAATGGCCAATTTAAGGCTCTGAGAATAAGCGAATCCCTAAATGAAGCCATAGCTTATGTTTTGGTATTTCGTTTAAACTGTAACTTCAGTGGAAACCGACATGAAATATTTGATTCCTCAAGGAGTCTTTCTGCTGAACAACCCGAATGGAATCTTGGAAGCACAGCTACCTGCAAACATAAGGATAATGACGAACAAGAAATTAAAGCGAGAATTACCTTAGACACAGAGCTGTGTGGCACTAGACCCAGAATGCCATTCCTTGAATGTCAGAGCACTTAGACTCTAAAAAGAAAAAAAGAATTGCAAAAGACACTAAGTGTTTGGGAGCATGCAAAGCAGTTTGCTCCTTAGACTCATGGAATGACTGCATTTATGAGTGCCATATGCAGGTCCTTACACAGGCTCTGAGACAGTCCACGCTCACTTGCAACATAGGCTGTGGGAGGAAGGTTGTCTGACATCACTTCAGTAATCAGAGAAAATAGCAAAACCCACTAGGAAAGCTGTTTGATTCCTCAGAGTTGTAGTATTTTAGTCTCAATATCAATGGTTTGCCTCTTTGTATGTATTCAGTTCCAGTGGTAAGCTATCTTTAAGCATAGAAAACTAAATGAAATTATTGCAAGGCTTTTTCTTCCACGGAATACAATTTGCATTAGTGTAACAGGTCAATGTGTTTCCTAAGCTATTACATTTGTCCTAGCAGGAAAGAAACTATATTATAAATAGCCTTTTTCAGAGTCTGTGTGCCGAAGACTTTACATACGATTTTCAAAAATTCATTGATTCACCGAGTATTTTTTAAATACCTTACCATAGTATAACAATCAGATGTTAAGGTACATATTATTAGAATAATATTTATTAAAAATGTGGAAACTGAGCCTCAAAGAAGTCAAATAATTTATCAAAATTCATAAAGATAAAGCTATCGACATCAGTAGTTAAATTTAGGATATTTAGCCCTGTCTTTTTAAACAATACAGACCCAAAGGATCTCTGATGCTTGTGGCCATGGCGTATTTGGAATATCAGCTTTGGAAGAACTCTTCCATCCTCCCACACAGACGTGGTCTGTGATGTTATTTTACACCAACACAAGGTAGACTGTCAGAATAAAATAGATTTTGATAGAAATTCGTGAAGAGAAGCAAAAAATGTCAGATAGAATGGGCTATTCTTTATAGCTTATAGAATAAGTCAAAGAAGGTTTGTGAGAGAGGGAGAAAAATCTATAGAAACCTTGCATATTTCCAATTAATAATCAGTGAGGATTGTGTAAGATCATTTCCATTTCTGTCTGTATGGCCAGTGAGTTCAGAGCTAAATTTAATCAAGCAAAGTCTATATTTCATTCCTGACTTTGATTATAGTGACATCTGCATTATCTAAATGGTCTAGAAGCTATTTTCATCTTCATTTTAACTTTGTCCATTTTTTTTTGAAAGCCATCACAAACTCTTTGAATACTTGGAAAAGGTTATGGTGATACCCTGCTATACTCATTATAGAAGGAATCTGAAGTCATAATGTTAACAAAGCAATACACAGAAAGTCATAGAATATTAGAGGTAACTTCCACCTATATTTAAATGTATGAAATGTCAGTATTTGCTCTCTATGAATCCACTAGATTGATAATTTTACATCAAAAGTATGTTTCCATAATTAATATTAACATTTTATGAGAGGCGTACTCATATGTCATGGACCATAGCAATATCTCATAAGCGCATTCCACCTAGTATCTTGATAACAAACTTGAAATCTTGTTCTCTAAAAAAACCTTAAAAATCTAAAGATTATCATTATTACGGTTTTTTTCCCAATTAACATGCCACCTACAGTCATTTTATATCGGTCCTAAACAAAGCTAAAGGTCATTTTCTATCCCAATTGTCACCATCTCCAGCTACCCTTTACACAGCTCAGTTTAAGGCCCTTTGTGTTAATTCAATTTCCATGCAAGGCAGTTTTTTACACAAAAGAGAACTTTTGAAGAATTTCTAGGTTTCTACAAAAGACCTGATTAATGATAGCTGCTCTAGAAGTATTGTTTACTGCATATTTTATGAAACAGAAATTTGTTTTACAATCACTTCAATCGTTGCAAAGTAGTAGTATACTCAATTTTTTTTTCATTCATCACTATTAATTGCTTTTCGTAGTAACATGATCTCCCATTGCCTACCACCCAGAGTTGAACAACTAATCCCATCAAAATGGGAGCAAAGATGTGGACAGGGATTCTTGAGTATTTTTTGAAACAACAAATGTCAAGAATCTTAAAGTGATTTCATTCTTACTTGCTCCATATTTTCTCTGCCAGATGATATTTTCATATTAGCTAAAAATAAACACCCATCCCTTATTTCTATCAACTATAAAATAGTGTCAGTTTAAAAAGAGAAATTAAAAAAATTATGTTATTAAAATTTTTTTCTGTTATCCCACTATACTCTTGAACTACTTTGACATAATTTCTTCATCAAAATGAAAATATACTTGCAAAACATTTTCTTTAAGCTTGGTTTACAAATTAAGAGAAACTAAATTCAGAAACTGTTGTGTTGTGTGCAAATCCTGATGCTTACAGATCAGGCACTTTTTTAATTGCCATAAGAAAGCATAGGCAATAGGAAAAATATTTTAGCAAAATCAGAGGCCAGGTGAGTTGAATAAACTAAAGGGTAGGGAACATGAAAACATGAGTCTGTAAGAATGAACTAACACGAACCATTTAGGGTCTTGAAGAGTGTTTGGTGCTAATAGGAGTCCTGAGTGACTTCATTTAGAAGGATGGTATAATTAAATCTACATTTTTTTCATATGCAATAGAGGTAATGTGATTCCTTGTAGCTTTCAAATTCTGAGGCATAAATTAGAAGTCTTGGCAGATTTGCTTAGTAATCTATATATTTGAATAATTGTGGTTCCAAAGAACTATTTTCTTGGTAACAAAACCATTATCTGAGATGCAGAAGAGATCTGGGAAGGGCTGGGCCAGGAAAAAGACATAAGCTGATTTCCTGGCTTTTAATTACATATCCTTGGGCAAAAGTGAGTTATGGCAGAACAGTGGACCTGTATAAAAAAAAATCCTGTGTTTTTAGTCCACCCTCTACTCATATTTTAGTCTGGCACACAGAACATATATTGTTTTTATTAGAAAACAAGAGGTCATGGTCCTGAGTCCTTCATACAAGTGAGAATATAAATGAAGATAATAATAATATCAATATTACTTAAAATGCCATGTACCAGGCACTTTGTTAATTGTTTATAGGGTCTCATTGGAACTTCACAACTGTATAAGTTAATTATTATTATGATTTCTACTTTAAAGCTATAAAACAGTTATAGAAAGTTAATTCTGTTGCCCCAGTTTACCCCAGAATTCTTTAGAATTTGAGAAATTTATGCTCTAGTACAGAATTTTCAACCAGTGTGCTGTAAGAATTTTTAAAACATGCAGTACCTGACTATGTAGCCAGGGGTACTACCCTCTTTTCCATTAGATTTTCCAATAAAAAATGACAATGCTCAGCACATCAATAGTCATCCAATGTGAATGAGTCAAATTATACCTATTTTTTTCGTCAGATTGCAAAAAATACATTTTTTGGTGTGCTACAGAATGTTATTTAGTAACTAGAGGCCCAGTGCATGAAATTTGTGCATGAGGGGTCCCTTCAGCCTACCCTTCACCCTCTCCAATCCAGGACCCCTCTGGGGATGTCTGACTGCCAGTTTAGGCCCAATCCCCAGGATGGATCGGGCCTAAACCGGCAGTCAGACATCCCTCTCACAATCTGAGACTGATGGCTCCTAACCACTCACCTGTCTGCCTGCCTGATTGCCCCTACTGGCCCCCCTTCCAGCCTTATAACCTCTAACCACCTCTGCCTGCTGGCCTTGTCACCCCCAAATGCCCCCTGCCAACCTGGTCACCCCAACTGCCCCCACTACTGGCCTGGTCGCCCCTATCTGCCCCCCCACTATCCTGGTCACCCCTATTACCCACCCCTGCAGGCCTGGCTGTCCCCAACTGCACCCCTCTCCCAGCCTGGTTACCTTCAACTGCACCCCCTTGCCAACCTGGTCACCTCCAACTGCCTCCCACCCAATGGCCTGGTTGCCCCAAACTGCCCCCCTTACTGGCCTGGTCGCCCCTCACTGATGCCTGGTCACCCCTCACTGCCTCCATCTGCCAGCCTGGTCACTCTTCACTGCCCCCTCCCCCAATAGCCTGGTAGCCACACACAGCCTGCTGTTCAGTCTTTTGGCTGTCCTTCACCAACCCTCCTGCTGGCCTTGTTGCCCCACTCAGCCTGTTCAGTCATCCATTCAGTTGTGATGGCCCTGGCTCTTTATATATATAGATTGGTTTGTATGCTATGAGATGAAAAATGTTGAAAATCACTTCTCTAGTACAACCAGTAACACTGGATGGATTTACTCATATGCAAGCCTTACCACTTTTAAGTCAAATTATGTTGTGCAGGGTAATGGAGACCCTAGTGCACAAAGCCTCTGATGAAGCCATTGTCTTTACCTTCCTTGATACTCCAACACCCACCTCTGCATCACAGAGTTTATTACAATAAGACAGCACATTTGGGGCTATCTGGCATGTTATATTCCCAATAATAAACTGATTTACAAACAATGTAGAACACAGTATCTTTTCCTTGAGTTCAAAATTTATCTACTCAAATCATCTTCTTTCATTCTAGATGGAAATTCTCACTTTTCCTTCAGATGCTAGAGCAATTGTGATCAGCTAAGGTTTTCCTGAGGTGATAGGTGGTATTCTAATAGAGAGGGGTTGGAGAGAAAAAGGAGTGTTCATTAAGAAAATTATGTTCATGTGTGTCATGTACAGGTGTTCACATCCACACACTGAGAATTTGAAAGGTCTGAAACAGGAGACTTTGCCTGCTTTCTCTCTGTTGGCCCTAACCCATTCCTCCATCTGGGGAAAAAACAGCAGGCAATGAAAAAGTGGGACTTCACATGCAGGGGTGGGATTGCCCATTTAGATAACCTGGCAGTCTTGGGTGTTGGGGATGTTTCTTCCCCTTATCAAAGGATCCCTTTCGTTCACGGATCAACCATTATTGCAACATTCAAAGCATTTGTTGATTTCTTTTATTCCCCAGGAAGAAAAATGGTTTATCTGACCAGAGGTTAGAGTGCAAAAATTTGTATCCCATGACCATGTTCTCTAATAAGGCAATGACATTAGAAATTGATAAAATATAATTAGGAATAGCATGTATTAGAAAGTAATATACATTTTGTTCTTTTAAATAATTTATTGATCAAATATTATGATGAATATTAGAAAATATTTAAAACAGAAATAAAGTAAAACATGACATCAAATTTTATAGGATGTACATATTGAAATCTCAAGAGAGGAATAAATAATATTGTGTATTTTTTAAAAATGTAGTGGAAATGAGGATATCATTCAACTGACAAAGTTAAACAAAAGATAAGATAGTAAAAAATAAAGTAGGTTAAAAAATCCTATATAATAAAGAGGGAATATGCAAATTGACCATCACTCCGGTCAATTTGCACTCATAGCTGAGGCTAAGTCCCCATAATTGAGCCTTAAGGAGCAATCAGCAGGGGCCCGAGGCTGCGCATCCACCCACCTCCTGCATGGGGCTTGACAGGGGACCTCAGGTCGTGCCTTCCACCCGCAGGGCTTGACAGGAGACCTCAGGCTGTTCTCCCTGCCCTGGCACCAGGCCAGAGGAACTCAGGCTGCAATCTCTTCCCTGGTGCCAGGCCAAGGGACCTCATGCCATGCTCTCTGCCCTGGCCCCAGGCCAGGGGACCTGAGGCTGTGCCCCCTACCCAGCGGGACTTGACGGTGGCCCTCAAGGTGTGCCCTCCGCCCCAGCACCAGGCCAGGGGACCTCAGGCTGTCCCCCCTGCCCCAGCGCTAGGCTGGGGGATCACAGGCCACTCCCTCTGTCCAGCAGGGCTTGATGGGAGACCTCAGGCCATGCCCCCCTGCCCTGGCACTCAGGGGACCTAAAGCTGCACCCCCCATCTGGCAGGGCTTGACAGGGTGGGACCAGCCGGATCTGCATCTAGCCCAATGAAGGGAGGCCGTCCAGGTTTGGGTCTCAAGCAACTTTGAGGTGCACGTGGGTGGTTGAAGACTTGACTGTGGGTTCCATGGTGCACCCCAGACTCTGACAGGAGGAAGATTTTCATATACGTTTTACTAATTTTCTTTAATCTCTGACACTTCTACTATAGAGAAAGGGCAAATAGCAATATTAAAATATTTCCTCTAATTCCCTTTTAATGTGCACAAATTTCATGCACTGGGCCACTATTAAGTATAATAAAAGAAGGACAAATTAGTGAAATGAAAAAATCACTAAAAATAAAATTTATTCTTTGAACAGAATAATAAAACATATTCTAGTATGATTGATCTAAAGGAAGGGAAGACACACAGATTTAATATCAAGAATATTATAGTCTGGAAAAAAAAACAAACAAGATGGCGGCATAGGTAAACATCTGAAATTACTGTCTCACACAACCACTTCAAAACTACAATGAAGAGAAAGGGCGGACAGCACCCAGAACCACAGGAAGGCTGGCTGAGTGGAAATTATACAACTTGAAAGAAAAATACACTGAGATTCAGGGGAGGTGCAGAAGTGAAGTGCAGAGGTACAGAGGCTCTCCCAGAAAGGGCTCGCAAACAGGGCTGGCGACTGAGGACATGGTTCTTTTTTTTTCAGTCTGGAGGGAGTCACAAGCTCCCAATGGCTCTGAACTCCAGTTCTGTGCAAGTTTCTGAAGATACAGACTCATATGGGGAGAGGCTGGATTATCTGGCACCAGAAGGACCTCCAGAGAGGCTTTCTCTAGATGGTGTTTGCAGCGATTACTGCAGGACACTGAGACCCGGTACTTCTTAGGACAGGGCTGAGCTTCAGCCATAGCTGTTTGCTCTGCCCTGTTAATTCCCTGAGACCCTGCCCCACCCAAGCTGCCAGCAGAGGCTTTTGCATATAAAAGGCTGAGTAGCCTCAGGCAAAAGCTAAATTAGCACCTCCTTAGAGATCCAAGAGTCAGTGTACCCAGTGGTCAGAGTGGCACCATCCAGATTACAACTCCTCAGATCCATAAGGGACACACTCAGGGGACAGACTCAGTGAGAACCAAAGCCCCACTGAAGCAAGTCTTGCTCTATAAGGGTGTCTCCAGCACAGAAGTACTCCCACCATAGACACAGCTGATTCTCACAGCCAATTGGCCTGGAGGTCAATTCCTCCCAGTGATACCAACAACAATCAAGGCTTAGCTACAACAAGACAGTGCACAAAGCCCACAAAGGAGTGCACCAAGAGTGTCCACCTCAGGTAATTGGGGAGGCTGAGCCACTCGGCCCTACAGGACACCTAGCACAGAAATCCACTCTATCAACACAGGGAAGCAGCCAAAATGCAGAGTCAAAGAAACAGGTCACAAATGACAGAAATGGAGGGAAGCAAATGATTGGATATAGAGTTCAAAACCACGATTATAAGGTTTCTCAAGAATTTTCTAGAAACTGCTGACAAATTTAGTGAGACCCTCGAGGATATGAAAAAGGACCAACTAGAAATTAAGCATACACTGAAATAAAGAATAATATACAGAGATCCAACAGCAGCCTAGAGAATCACAAAAATCAAGTCAAAGATTTGAAATACAAAGAAGCAAAAAAACACACAACCAGAAAAGCAAAAAGAAAAAAGAATCCAAAAATATGAAGATAGTGTAAGGAGCCTCTGGGACAACTTCAAGCGTACCAACATTCACATTATGGGGGTGCCAGAAGAAGAGAGAAAGCAAGATATTGAAAACCTATTTGAAGAAATAATGACAGAAAACTTCCCCTACCTGGTGAAAGAAATAGACTTACAAGTCCAGGAAGCACAGAGAATTCCATACAAAAGGAATCCAAGGAGGACCACACCAAGGCACATCATAATTAAAATGCCAAGGACAAAAGACAAAGAGAGAATCTTAAAAGCAGCAAGTGAAAAGCAGTTAGTTACCTACAAGAGAGCACTCATTATGACTGTCAGCTGACTTCTCAAAAGAAACTTTGCAGGCCAGAAGGGAGTAGCAAATAGCAAGAGCCTACAACCAAAATTACTCTACCCAGCAAAGCTATCATTCAGAATTAAAGGTCAGATAAAGAGCTTCACAGACAAGAAAAAGCTAGAGTTCATCATCACCAAACTCGTATTTCATGAAATGCTGAAAGGTATCCCTTGAGAAGAGGAAGAAGAAGAAAAAGTAAAGATAAAAATTATGAATAACAAATACATATCTATCAACAAGTGAATCCAAAAATCAAGTGAATAAAAAATCTGATGATCTCTAACTGGTTTGGCTCAGTGGATAGAGTGTCGGCCTGCAGAATAAAAGGTCCTAGGTTTGATTCCAGTCAAGGGCATGTACCTTGGTTGCAGGAACAACCCCAGTAGGAGGTGTGCAGGAGGCAGCTGATCCGATGTTTCTCTCTCATCAATGTTTCTAACTTTCTATCCCTCTCCCTTCCTCTCTGTAAAAAATCACTAAAAAATATTTAAAAATATCTGGTGAACAGAATAAACTGGTGAATAGAATAGAATCAGGGGCATAGAAATAGAAGAATGACAGGGGCATATAAATAATAATAAAGTGGCATGGAAAGGGGACTGACAATTCTCAGGGGGAAAGGGGTGTTGGAGGTGTGAGAAGAGACTGGACAAAAATCACACACCTATGGATGAGGACAGGGAGGTGTAAGAGCAGAGGGTAGAGTGAGAACTGAGAAGAGGGGAGATATGGGGGGGGGAGAAGAGGAACAACTGTAATAATCTGAACAATAGAAGTTTATTAAAAAATAAATAAATAAAATAAAAGGCAAAATCAAAAGGGAAATGAAAAAAAAAAAAAAAAAGGCAAATTGTACTCTGGCCTGCCCTCTATTTCAAGCATGTCAAACTCATGGCCCACAACAAATATTTTTGTGGCCCAGCCAATATAACTATATGTAATAAACATTTTGATAAAAATTTAGTAACTTAATTTTAAAAAATATTATAATCCTATATAATAAAAGGCTAATATGCAAGATGTCCCCTTGGGAGTTGGACCGACAAGGAGTTTGACCACATGCTATGATGTGCACTGACCACCAGGGGGTGGTGTAGAATGAAGGAAGGCCCCAACCAGCCCTGATTGCTGGCCAGGCCTAGGGACCCTACCTGTGCATGAATTTTGTGCACCAGGTCTCCAGTTTAATCTAATAAAGGAGTAATATGCAAATTAGGCATCACTCTGCTACACCTAGACCACGCCCACCAGCTAATTGTCACACCCACTGGCCAATCAGAGCAACTATATGCAAATTAACCCAGTCAAGATGGCGGTCGGTGGCCACAGAGCAAATGGGTGGCTTGCTTGCCCCAGCTATGGAGAAAGCTAAAGTTCCTGCCTGCCTAGGCTGGCTGTGGCCTTGGATCAAGGCAACAAAGTTTCACTTATAGAAGATAAATAAACCCCAGATACCAGCCTGCAAACAGCCATCAGCCCCTCACCCAGGCTGGTCAGGCACCCCAGCAGGACCCCCACCCCGAAGGGGATCTGGCCAGCTGCAAACAGCCTTCAGCTCCTCACTCAGGCTGACCAGGCACTCCAGAGGGGGGACACCCACCCTGAAGGGGCTGTGGCTAACCTGCAAACATCCATCTGTCCCTCATCCAGGCTGGCCAGGCACCCCAGGAGAGACCTCCACCCTGAAGTGACTGTGGCCAACCTGCAAACAGCCATCTGCCCCTCACCCAGGTTGGCCAGGAACCCCAGCAGGAACCCCATCCTGATCCAGGATACCCTTCAGGGCAAACCAGCCAGCCCCCACCCATGCACTAGGCCTCTATCCTATATAATAAAAGTGTTATGCAAATTGACCCTAACAGTTAAACAACTGGAAATGTCTGGTCACCAGGACACACACTGGCCACCAGGGGGCAGATGCTCAATGCTGGAGCTGCCCCTGGTGGTCAGTACACTCCCACAGGGGGAGTTCTGCTTAGCCACAATCCAGGCTGATGGCTGCCAGTACAGCAGTGGTGGTGGGAGCCTCTCCTGCCTCCTCAGCAGAGCTAAGGATGTCTGACTATAGCTTAGGCCTGCTCCCCGCTGGTAAGTAGACATCCCCTGAGGGAGCAGGCATAAGTCAGCAGGTGGACATCCCCCGAGAGGGCACAGGCCAGACTGAGGGGCCACCCCGAATGCACAAATTTTTGTGCACCGGGTCTCTAGTATTCATATAACAGACATCTTTTTATGACAGCAAAATCACAAAGATGGTGATTAATGTCTATATTTAAAGCAATTTCAACAAAAATCCTCAAAAGGTTTTTCACTAAACTTTAAAAAACCCTACCTAAAATTATTTTGAAAAGAATTAAATTTGACAAAATGATATTTAAAAATAAATAATAAGGAGGAGGAGGAATTAAAAGAGAAAGATGAAAAGGAAGGAAAAACAACAACAAAACAAGCAGGAAATTGAGAGGGAAAAAATACTCGTTCAATTAGATGTTCAGCATTTCTATAAAGTTATAGTAATTAAAAGAGTGGTTTTGCTACAAGATAGAAATAGACTAACAAGCATACAATCTGACCCATGTGCAAGTGGCAGCTTGGTACCTGTTGGACTTTACATTACAGATTAGTTGCTATATCAAGTAAAATGAAATCACAAAATTGACAGTGGCTTTGAATATAGTGACAGCAACTTTAACAGGAGCAAATTAATTGAAAGCTTGATTAGAGTGAGATAAGAGAATAAGTTATTATACATCTTTTAAAGCTTCTACTATTATAGGTGAGAAGAGAAATTAGGAGGACTTTTTTTTTTTTAATATGAAGGACCTAGAACATGACTGTGTTCTATTGGAAATTCTCTAATGTATGAGAAATTTTTGATGCAGGACAAAAAGAAGATAATTGTGAAGCTAAATCCTTGAGTGGGTGACAGGAGATATAATAGAGAGCATAATGAGTGTTGGTTTTAGGAGTAAGGAACCTACTTTCATTGTTACAGTAGGGAAAGAAAATATGGAACAAGTGGATTTGTAGAAAGAGGAGGGATGCCTACCTGGTTACTGACTCTGCCTTATCAGTTGGGTGACCTTGGGAAATACTTATATTTTCCACGCCTCAGGTTCTCCAAGTGGAAGAAGAATATTAATTAACATCATAGTATTTGTGATGTTTTCAGGTAGTGCATATATGGCACAGCATACTACTTGAAGCATAATGAATGCTCAGAAAAAATGATGACCGTTCATGCATAACAATAGTCTACTGAATTGGCCCACTAGAACTCGCTGAACACTTTATTATAAATTAGCTCACTGTCACTTGTAAGTAAATAATACAATTTTGATAGTGGAAATGAGAAAAAAAGAGAAAGGATTTAAAAATTAGGGCTGTCAGAGCCAGAATCTTAGAACAATTAAAAATGTGGGTACTGGCTGATGTTGCCAAGTGGTTAGAGGGTCAGTCCCAGCACCAAAGATTCCCAGTCAAGGGCACAGACTTAGGTTAGAGGGTCAATCCTGGGCCCTGATCCGGGCTCCTGCAGACCAATCAATGTGTCTCTCTCATATCAGTGTTTCTCTTCCTTCCTCCCTTCCACTCTCTCTCTAAAAAAAAAAAAAAAAAAAAAAAAAAAAAAAAAAAAAAAAAAAAAAAAGAAAAGAAAAGAAAAGAAAAGAAAAGAAAAGATAAAAGAAAAAGAAAATTAGTGGAAAAAATATCCTCAGGTGAGGATTAACAAAAAATAAATAAATACATAATAAATACATAAATAAATGCTTGGATCTGGGAATCACAAATGAGTAGTAGTTGTTCTATTGTTTCATCTCTGAACCTCTATTTCTCCATTTATGAATTAGGAGAAACAATAGTATCATCCCACAGGTAGTTTTTAGGATTACTATATGAATACTAGACCTAAAACAATTATAAAATAACTTAATAATGCTCTTATCTATATGTATAAAACCCTAATATGCAAACAGACCAAACAGTGGAACAACCAAACAACCAGTTGCTGTGATATGCATTGACCACCAGGGGGCATGCAAAACATGGTGAGCATCAACTGCAGCAGGATGGTGGAGCAGGTGAGCAGGAGTGCCAGACCAAGGCAGGGTGCTGGTTGCTGTCATCAGGGCAAGCTTCTGATTACTGAAAATTCTTTGCTCCCACATTTATGGTCCCACATGCTATGGTCCCACCCAGCACTTGCACCTGCTGCCACTGCTAGCCCCAATTGCCCCTGAGGGTGATCAGGACTCCCCCTGCTCCTGAGGGGCAATCGGGGCAGCAGCCGACACACTACTGGTGGCACCGGCCCAGCTCACACACACTCCTGGTGCTGGCCCCAATCACTCCATGCCATCAGTGCGTGGGAGTGACAGCGTAGGAGTGGGGTTGCCGGCAGACGGGGGGCTGGTACTATGGCAGGAGGGGCTGGGCAGGGGTGCAGAGGATGGGCCGAGATCCGCCCCTGTGCCTACCCATAGCCTCATGGTACACAGTTCCTTTCAAGGTTCACAAATTTGTGCACTGGGCCCCTACTGATTTCATAATTTTGTATTTTATGTATAACCAGAGGCCCATTGCATGAAGAGATTCACGCCATAGGCCTTCCCTTCACCTGGCTGCTGGCACCGCTTTTCCTCTGGGACCCAGGCCTTCACACTGGCCTTCACTGCTCCAGCCAGAGCCTTCAGTCTTCACTCCGCCACTTCACACAAACGTATGCAAATTAACCACCATCTTTATTGGGTTAATTTGCATATTCTCCTGATTGGCTGGTCAGTGTAGCAGAGGAATGATCAATTTACATGTTTGTCTATTATTAGGAAAGATGCTTTAAAATATTTTATATAGATATATATTTTATAATACATATATAAAATTAGCTACAATAATAAAAGCATAATATGCTAATTAGACCAGATGTCTTTCCGGCTGACCTTCTAGATGAAGCCGGGGCTGCAAGGGAAGCCTGGGTCCCGGGTGCCAGACGGAAGCTGTTGCTTGCAGCCAGGGGAAGGAAAGCCTACTCTTGCACAAATTTCGGGCATCAGGCCTCTAGTAAAATTATAAAATTACACAATTTTATATAAAATATACAATATAAAATATTAGTTGTGTAAATAAAAATATGAATATTACTTTATAAATTTTCTCTAAAGTTAGAAAATTAATAATTAGAATAATGTTTTACATTTATTTCATTTTTGCCTTGTTGAAACATGTGATTTCATTGAACTCTCACAATTTAATCCATTATTTAATTAGTACTATAATGAAAATTAATATGCATAAGACATTATCTTTTATGTAATGTGTTTAACAAAAATTAATTATTGAAAAACAGTATAGAACTGAGTGTTGAAGTCTAGATTCACACCACTGGAGTTTGAAAGCTAGCTCTTCCTACTAGATTTATGACTTTGACAAGTACTTCTCTTCTCTGTCTATTTCCTCATCTCTAAACTGGAGAAACATAGTAGCATTTCAAAAGTTGTTTTATGGATTAAATTTATAATATATAGCTTATTAGATAATTACTAGAGGCCCAATGCACGAAATTCATGCAAGAGTAGACCTTCGTGGCCATGGCTGCCTGGGTCCCTCCCTCACAGCCATGGCTGCCTGGATCCTTGAATTTCTCCATCACAGCCACTGGCAGCTGCCTCAATCCCGTTGCTGCAACCCTGGCTTAATCCCAGAAGGACATCTGAAAGGATGTTTCATCTAATTAGCATATTATGCCTTTATTATTATAGATATTTAGAACAATAGCTGGCATGTTATAATCTTAACTAATAAAAGCGTAATATTGAAATTAACCCTTTCTCCGGGACAGGGTAAGCCATGCCCACCAGCCAATCATAGCGACTGTATGCAAATTATCCCAGCCAACATGGAGGCCACCACTCACGGACCTGAGTAAATGGCAGCTTCCATTGCAGCAGCAGTGAAAGTGAAACTGCGGCCTGCTCCCCTTATCCTTAAGCAAAACACGTTTGCAACAAAATAACAATCATAGAATCTTTGGGAGCTGAAGGAAACAGCAGGCCTGGTCTAACCACTAAGAGTAACATTGTCTCATTATGGACGCCGCCAGGTGAAGCAGAGAGGAGGCTTCATTAGTAGGAGGCCTCAGCTTAAAGGAACAGTGTATCAATTATAGAAGATAAACAAACCCCAGACACCTGCATCCAGCCAGACTTTCTGGGACATTGGGTCAATGGAAGCTGTGGGCAGCCTTAAAGCCTAAAAGCGCCAATCAGCCCATCACCCACACTGGCCACAACCCAGTGGGGTGAGGGACGTTCCTGGGGGGCTTGGCCAGACTGCAAACAGCCATCAGCCCCTCACCCAGCCTGGTCAGGCATGCCAGCAGGTGGACATGCCCAGAGGGGTCCCAGACTGTGAGAGGGCACAGGCCGTGCTGAGGGACCTCCCGAGTGCACAGAGTGGCTGCAGGGCGGAACAGTGCAGGACTCAGGACTCAGGACCGGTGAGTGGGAAAGAGGCGGCAGGGTTTGCGGTCTGCTTGGCGGCTCCCCAGGCCCTTTGCGGGGCACCAGGGAGCAGGAAAGAGGCGGTGGGAGCCGGGGGCCTGCTTGCTGGCTGCCCAGGCCCTTTGAGGGGCATTGGGGAGTGGGAAAGAGGCGGCAGGGGGTTTTGGCCTGCTTGGTGGCTGCCCAGGCCCTTTGCTGGGCACCAGTGAGTGGGAAAGAGGCAGTGGGAGTCGGGGGCCTGCTTGGCGGCTTCCCAGGCCCTTTGCGGGGCACTGGGGATCAGGAAAGCAAGGCTACAGGGGCCAGGGTCCTGCTTGGTGGCTCCCGAGACTCCTTGGTGGCACCAGGGAGAGGGAAAGGAAGGCAGCAGGGGACGGGTGAGTGGGAAAGAGTCGGCAGCCTGCTTGGCAGCTCCCCAGGCCCTTTGGGGGGCACTGGGGAATGGGAAAGCAAGCTCTTGGGGGCTGGGGGCCTGCTTGGCAGCTCCCCAGGTCCCTTCCAGGGATCAGGGAGCAGGAAAAGGCTGGCCTGACCATGAGGTGGGGTTTTCCCTGCTTTCT
>PVJC01012576.1:0-39478 GCA_004026665.1 Murina feae | reverse complement strand
TTAACTCAACAGAAAACCTTTGAGCTAGGTATTATTAATGTCCCCATTTTAAAGATGAGGAAACAAAGAGGAAGCTGTCCAAGATTGCTCAACTTAAAAGTGGTCACGTCAGTGTTTGAATTCAGTGGTTTTGATTCTGGATTCTATGCTCTTAAACCAACCATTCTTTTTTTTTTTTTTTTTTTAAATATATTTTATTGATTTTTTACAGAGAGGAAGGGAAAGGGACAGAGAGTTAGAAACATCGATCAGCTGCCTCCTGCACACTCCCCACTGGGGTTGTGCCCACAACCAAGGTACATGCCCTTGACCGGAATCGAACCTGGGACCCTTCAGTCCGCAGGCCGATGCTCTATCCACTGAGCCAAACCGGTTCTGGCACACCAACCATTCTTATTGCTTCTTTAGTCACCTTAGCAGGGGAAGAAACATAGCTATTAAAAAATATATTTTTATTGATTTCAGAAGAAGTGAGAGGGAGAGAGAGGTGAAACATCAATGATGAGAGAGACTCATCGATCGACTGCCTCCTGCATGCACCACACTGGGGATCAAGCCTGCAACTCAGCATGTGCCCTGACTGGGAATTGAACCATGACCTCCTGGTTCATGGGCTGACACTCAACCACTGAGCCACACCGGCTGGGCAACATAGCTTTCTGTTTTGATTTGTGAGTAAAGTTTAGTTTTTGTTTGTTTATTTTTAATATATTTTATTGATTTTTTACAGAGAGGAAGGGAGAGGGATAGAGAATTAGAAACATCGATGAGAGAGAAACATCGATCAGCTGTCTTCTGCACACTCCCCACTGGGGATGTGCCCACAACCAAGGTACATGCCCTTGACCGGAATCGAACCTGGGACCTTTCAGTCCGCAGGACGATGCTCTATCCACCGAGGCAAACCAGTTAGGGCTATAGTTTTTACTTTAGGTATCTATTTCACATTCAAATAGCTTTGGTGCTCCCAAGAAATCTGGTGGGTGGTCAGAGGTCAGTTGACTGCTGTAAATTGTGTTTAATACCCACAGACTGGAAGCTTCATGAAGATGAGACCATTCCTGTGTTGTCCCAGGACATCCTCAGCCCCAGACACCTGGCATGCGGTAAGAAAATAAGACATATAGTTGAATAAATAAATTTATTGCTTACTGACCACTCTATACTTCTTTTTGGTTTCTGATACATGTAACTGAGGACAAAAAATTAAAGGAAAAAACTGGCTCCATATACTCTGCTTTTTCCTTATATAAATAAGTAGACAGGAAATAAAAAAGTGGCATTTTTGGTTTCACCTAATTTTGCTTTTTATATGCAAACATGACTTAGTATAAGCTATATGTAGTAGTGAGGGCAATACTTGCTGCTATAACAAAAACACCATCTAATTTCTGGTGCTTAACAGAATACAGGTTATTTATTACTCATGTGCCAGTCCAATGTCCTGACCAGAGGGTGGCTTCATTCCTCAAGGTGATGCAGGGACCCAGGCTCCTTTTATCCAGTGAGCCCACCATCTACTGGAGCTGTGGAATCCTTTGCTTCCAGCAAGGCCAAGTGGGGAAGGCACACCCAATTTTTAAATATCCTGGCCTGGAAGTAATGACCTTTATTTTTGCTCATGTTTTATTAGAGAGAACCAGTCACATGACCATGCTTAGATGGAGTTGTCTGAATTCTAGTAGGAGCCACGGGAGATGAAAAATAAGTATATTAATAACTATGATTTATTGAATGTATATAGTATATCCCTTAATCCCCACATCAACCCCATGGGACCTATTATTGTTACCACCGCCAGTATCACCTATGTTATTACCATCACCATTTTGCAGATGAGAGAACCGAGGCATAGAGAGGGCAAAGAGTTGACCAAGATTGTTAGTTGCTTGTGGTGGGACAGGGATTTGAACCCAGGCGGTCTGACTCCAGAATGCAAGCTCTATCAAAATCCAGGAGTCGGGTGTGTGTGTGTGTGTGTGTGTGTGTGTGTGTGTGTGTGTGTCTTGTTGGAGGAAAAGCCTTATCTGTGGAAACACGGAATACAATGCGTGATTACATTGTGCTGAAGTGTGGTTCCAATTATAAGGGCCATAGGAATTCAGTCTGGAGAGGAACTCCCAGTGCTTGGGTAGGACTGTACGCCAGGCATTGCACTGGGCGTTTCCATCCTTCCCATTTAAGGAGAGGCAGCACAGCACATGTGGAAGAGGAAGAGTACAAGGTTGGGGACTGGACAGGTAGGGTTGAAATCCAGGTGCTGCTATTTACAACCTGTGTCATCTCAGGCAAATGACTTAAGTTTTCTGACGTGGTTTCCTCAATGGAAAATACGGATTACAACAACCACCCTAATGGGTTTCCTGTCATGAAACCCATGGTACCAGCCTATGGTAGGAGCTAATCACTCAACAAATACGGATGACGTCCCGGGCACTGGTGAGCAAACGATCAGCCAGAATAAGCTGGGTTATGCTGCTGTAACACCCCCAACCCCTGCAATCTTGCTCACACTTACTTTTCCTACACAGTTAGTTAGCCATCTTTACAGAGACCCAGGCTGGCTGGGGGAGGCTCTATCTCCACACTTCCACGGTTGTCAGGATAGGATTGCCAAGACTGTACTTTCAGACATTGGATCTGAAAAGTTTCTACATGAAAACAGTGCTTATTCCATTGCCCTAAGCAAGGCACATGGCCCACAGCTCACTTCAAGAGGCTGGGGTAGTGGATTCCTGCCACATCCCCAGGAAGGGAAAGAACCAGAAAAGAGCTGGTGAACAGTTTTAATGACCACTACAGACATAATCTGTTTACCTGTAAACCGGATGGGTAATCCATATTTTAAGAGGAGGAAACGGAAGCTTTGAGAGGTTTCAACGGTTCTCAACCTGTGGGTCGCGACCCCTTTGGCAGTCCAATGGCCCTTTCACAGGGGTCGCCTAAGACCATCCTGCATATCAGATAGTTGCATTACGATTCATAACAGTAGCAACACTACAGTTATGAAGTAGCAACGAAAATAATTTTATGGTTGGGTCACAACATGAGGAACTGTATCGAAAGGGCCGGAAGGTGGAGAATCGCCGGGTTAAGTCATTTGACCAAGGTCATGCATCCTGTTCCCTGGGGAGCCTGGTTCAACCCTTCATGTTACTCACTCTGACACTTTATTCTACACGCACAACTGTGTGGACTTTGTCTCAAAGCAGAATGGAGTTTTGAGGATGGGGACGAGGAGGCACTGCAAGTGTAGTGGACAGAATTGGGATTCAGTAAACACAGCCTTTGTTGTTTGTATTATGCAATAACTAGTGTGCTCCCGGGGAAGGCAGGAAGGGGCACAGGGGTCATGCGGAGCCTGGCTAGGAGAGAAGTGTGGACAGATAATGCCAAGCACTGGACGTGGCAGAGGGGCAGGCCTGGAGGATGGGATGACTGCCTGGCTTTAGGCCATTACTCTGGGGACAGCAGAGGGGGCTCGCGGAGAGGACATGCTATTGCAGGAGTCCAGGCTAAGGCGATAGGCTAGAGGGGAGCGAAGACAGCAGGAACGCAGGAGGGATGAACCCGAGAGCTGCCCAGGAAGGGCGAGCCCCGCTCGCTGGTGAAATCAGTACAGAACCACCCGGCACTCTGCAGATCGCACCAGACATCCTTCATACCTCACCCTTCCTATCCCCGCCTGGTGTCCTGCACCATTTTTTAAACACTTCCCTAAGGCCTCTTTCTCTCTGGCCGGCTTCCTTATTTTTCTTTGCCTCTTTAAGAAGGGGGCTGGGGGAGGTTGCTGCTTTGCTGCGGTCGGAGGCCTTCCCTGCCTGACTCCCAGCTTGGGGGGTAAAGTTGCCGTTACCGCCTCCAGGATCTGGTCCTTCCAGTTTAAGGATAAATTCCGAGGACCAAGGGGCCAACAGGCCTGCAAGTGGCCTCCCGCACGGCAGGCCCCGGGCCCTGCTCCATCCGAGGTGCCGGCCTGGCCCACCTCCGCAGGTGGCCTCGGCGGGAAGGGTGGGCGCCCCGTCTCTCCCGCGTCCCCAGCGCTCCTCTCCCGGGCCTGGAGGAGACCCGCAGGCCCGCGGCGGGCCCCACATTCCGCCTCCGAGTCTCCCTTCCTCTGTTCTTTGGGGAGGGCCCGGGTCCCAGCGCTCCTTTTGGGGTTCTGGGGGTCGCGCCCTGCCCCCCGCGGGCAGCCATTCCCCACCCCCCCCAGACCCGCGGGGCGGGAGGGGTGCGCACGCGGCGGGAGGGGGCCGTGACTCACCGCCTGAAACCCAACACCCGCCGGCTCCCCTCCCCCCGCCTCTCCCCCAGCTCCGGCGGGGCGGCCGCGGCGACACCTAAAAGAATGAAGGGGCGCCCGGGTCCGCGGCGCCCCCGGCCGGATCGCGAGCGGGTCCCGGCGGCGCCCGGCGCGGAGCGCTCTCGGGGGCTCGGGCCCTGGGCTCGGCGAGCAGCCGCCGCCGCCCGGGCGCGAGCCGGCAGGGAGGCCCGGAGGCCGGAGCAGGAGGCGGCGGCGGCGGCGGAGGAGGAGGGCCCGGGCCCGCGGTAGCTGCGGCGATCCAGTCCGGGGAAGGGGCGCCCGGGCTTGGAAACCCCCCGGCCCCCGTCCCGGCCGGGCGAGGACAAAGCCCCCGGCCACGGGCTGCGGCCTGCGCCGCGCGGCACAAAGGGCGAGTCTCCGCGCGCTCCCATCCCCCTCCAGCTGGGGTGGCCCGGCGGGGGGCGGCGGGAGGTGGGGAAGCCCCGGCCGCCCCGCCCCTCGGCCCCCTCCCCCGGGACCCGCCAGCGCGCCGCCCCGCCCCCGCCCGTCTGCCCGTCCTCCCGGGGAGGGGTCGGGGGGCGCGGCGCCCACATAACACTCCCCTCCTGCGCTCGGAGCCACCCCTCTCCCCTCCCTCCTGCGAGCGCCGCCGCCTCTCCTGCCACTGCCGCCACCTCGCCCGCCGCTGCTCAGTGCGTGCGGCCGGTGGGCGGTGCGCGGACCGTGCGCGCCGGGGGCGCCAGATGTGCAGTCCCCGCCGCCGCCGGTGACCCAGCCGCAGCCCCGCTTGGATCCGGCCGCCTCCTCCATGCCGCGGGGGCGACGTTGAGCGCACCCCGACTTCCCTCGGCGGGGGGACCCAGACACCCCGAGCGCTGTGCCGGGTCCTGCCCTGTCCATCCCACTCGAGGTCCCGAGTTTGGACATGGAGGGGGCCGCTGCGCCCGCGGCCCGGGACGGCCCCGACTTGGGGCCGGGGGCGCCGGGTTCTCCCCCGGAGGCGGTGGCGGGGGCGACCGCAGCCCCCGCAGCGGCGGCCCCGGAGCCCAGGAAGCCGCACGGGGTGAAGCGGCATCACCACAAGCACAACTTGAAGCACCGCTACGAGCTGCAGGAGACGCTGGGCAAAGGCACCTACGGCAAAGTCAAGAGGGCCACGGAGAGGTTCTCGGGCCGAGTGGTGAGTGCGGGGGGGGGGGGACCCCGGGGGGGGCGGCCCGGCGCACTGGGGACCGAGGACGCCGGGGGCGGGGGTCTTGGGTGCTGGGTCTCTCTCTGGTCCGAGAGGGGGCTTTCCGGGAACCCCCAGACAGCTCCACTCTCCCCCCAGGTCCCCGTGACTCAGGCGTGTCTCTCTCCTGAAACACTTGTTACATCCTGTCTGCGCATATTTTGGGGGGTTTTCTCCTTGCAGCAAAGTAGTGTTTATGATTTGCAAACACTTTGCAAGGTTGGGAACGTCGGGGTCTCCCTCTAGGGCGCGCGTTCAGACCCTGCCCTGGAATGCCTTATTGCTCCCATTCCAAACCAGATCCCCGCTCTGAGCTCAGAGCTGCTCCCCCAAATTCCGTGTCCTGTAGATGCGTGCGACCCCCCTCCCCGCCACCCTCCCATTCATCCTCCCTGTCACCTTGGTGCTGCTGCTGTCGCCGCAAGGCAGGGCGCACTCCTGCCTGTTTTTTTCAGAGAGTAGGTTAGGGAGCAAAAAGTAAAGACTGCTGCAGGCATGAGGGCTGTGACAGCTGGGCCTGGCTGCTGGGAGGACTGAGATGCCCAGGGCATGGGCAGCCACACAGATGCTGAGTTGCCGCCGACCCAACTACGCTCCAGGTCCTTGCTGCAGGTCCACTAAATGGCTTTAAGTGTCTGGCCCAACCGCCCCACTCGCTGTGACAGCTGAAACCCCGCCAGCGTCCCGGCATCATCTTCGCAACCCCGAAGAGCTCCTCGAGCGCCTTGGGGTCTCTAAATGGTTGCCAACTTGGTTTGTTGTCACTTTCCCTTCTGCAGAACAGGCCCCGGTAGTAATCCACACGGCTTGTGGCTAGAGGATTGGGCTCAAAGTGACTGACGGTTGCAGAAAGATTTTGTGTGGTGTGTGGCAGACAATGAACAGGGTTCTTTGATTTGAAGCATATCTGATGCATTTTAATCAATGTAGCGCCAGACTAATTTGGGGACTCCTTGTGTGCACATTTTGGGGTGTTTCGTGGCCCGGGGTTGGTTATAAGCTTAACAAATGAAGGAGTGGGGAGTGGGGAGAGGGAAGCAACATGAAGCATTGAATGAATTGGTAGGTTGATGTTGGTATTTTTCTTTTGCACATGTGCAGAGATTCTTCTGTGAAAACAAAAAAAGGGGGGGGGGAAGCACCAATCAGAAAGTTCAGCCCCCTCCCCATTCTCAAATATTTGAATTCCTAGATAATTCCCTCATTCTAAGCGTCACTGTTTGGGTTGATATAACTTTATCCTATAGCTTTAAAAAAAAGTCTGTTGTAGGTTAATTGGAAATTTGAGACATTGTACATTATGTATTTTAAGCTGTCTCCAATTTAAGAATTCTATAGCAAGCAAAAGTAGTGGAGAATTCACTCTGGGCAGGTGCCATTTTTGAAGGCCGAAAAATTTAAAGAGGACATGATTGTACAGATGCCCTTCGAGCAACACCTTTCCAGGTTAGTGTAAGAAGAGGCTGAGAAACGTGCACTTCATTCATACTTTTCTTCTGAGGTGATATTCCCCAGGCTGGCTGTTGAATAAGCAAAAACTAAGCTTAGCTCCTTGCTCATGTTGTCTTAATAGCTGTTGAAGAATCGCGCTGGGAAGTTGGAAAGTGGGATAATGAAAAACAGACGCGTTTGGAGCTGCAGGTTGAGGATGTGAGCTTGTGAGGGGTTGAGTGGTAAGGGTGTGTCCAGGGGGGTCTGTGAGGGGACACAGAACCTGAATGCTGGGGAGCTAGCGCACACTGAGAGAATGAAGCCTTGTGTCGGGGCAGATACCTTTCTGAGTTTCACTGGAGCTTCTTGTCAGGCACTCCTCTCGCTGTGGGATCCACAGAGTAAGTCAGAGGGGAAGGGACTGCATCAGTAGAGGAGCCTGCTCTGTCTCCCTGTATTTGCAGAAACTCTGAGCATTCCGTCGGGGTTTCATTGAATTCCCACTAGGGGGCGCCCTGAGAACGGAAGAGGCTCATTTCTCAGCCGCAAGACTTCAGTCCTGGATGTTATTGTCCAGCCCTAGTTCAGTTTCCCATTGTGCCGTTTATTTCAGCTCTATCTCTTGTTTTACTCAAAAATTAATGCAGAGATGTTGAATCTGGTAGCAGATCCAGACCCGGAAACTGGCAGTCTCCAAACTGCGTTCAACTGGATAGATGTGCTTACAATGTTAGCAAAATCATCTGGTGAAAACCTCACATTTAAATAGGTGGGAAAACTAGTGGGTGAGGTGGGGTGAATGGGAGGCCTCCTTGGCCTTGAGTCCTCCCCCTGCTGAGCACACTGCTCCCAGGCGGTGTAAGAACTTAAGTGCGAAGCAGGAATTGTCAGGTGGAAAATTCCCTGTGCCTGGCTGAACAGAAAATAAAACAAACATAAAAAAAATTTTTGGTCAACGAGTTGTTCTTGCCATACAGCGCTTAGTGACTCAGAATCTGTCAAGAGCGGCAGGAAATTTTCATTTAAATGGGCAGTTTTCTTCTGGTTCCAAGGATGCACCAAACAGCTACAATTGACAGGCACTGTCTCAACCCTGCCTTTCCACTCGTCAGGGAGAATTCCGCAGTGACTTATTTTCATGGGTAGCCTCGCCTTTTAGAGCACTTCTCATGAGGTGTGGTGGTTTTAAGCGACTTCGCCAATGCGAGTGGCTGGAGTCCAGTGTTGGGTGTCAGGCTGTGTGAGATGCTGTGCAATCAGTACTCCCGAGGCCGAGAAGTGTTTAAAAACAAGAGTGTTGTGGCTTTTAATTGCAGACCTGGGGGGCCTTCTGAATCAAACAAAACACCACACAGCATCATCTTCTGTGAAAGGCAGTTCCACAAAGTGTTGCAGAATCAGGAACTTGGATCAGCTAGTCCAGCCCTCTGCATGGTCCAGGCATCTTCAGTCCCACATGTGGTCTGGAGGCCACTGCCGGAGCCTGTCCACAAGACAGGGACTCAAAGTGGCTTCTTCCAGAAATTAACAAGCCCAACAATGAGGTATTCTTGCAGGAGGGCTAAGAGCCCTGGCTTATATTCAAATCCTTGGTAGCCTTGTGACCTTGTGCAAGCTATGCGGCTGTTTGAAACCTCAGTTTTCTCATCTGCAAAATGGGCAATTAATGGTACTAAGTTCATGGGCTTATTGTGAGAATGGAATAAAATTATCTATAGAAAGCCTCAAATGGGGAAATACCAGTTAGCCAATTTCAGTTGCCTCTTTTAGCAAGCTCCTCTCTCCCCCGTCATTTTACTCGGACTTCCATTTAGATTTCAAGACCATCAGAAAGGCATGATGCTCTGGACAGCCTTGTATCATTCAGAGAGAAAGAGAGAGGAAAAATAATCAACTTTTCAGGTTAATTAGGGAATGGTGGGGAAATGTGCCCATCGGAAGCCAAGGCAGCCATATTCCAGGAGGCTCTGGAAGTATTTCTGAAGCCTTGAATTTAGGCTTTGTTTATTGCAGAAGTCTTGTTTTGCTACAATTTTGGCCACGCTGTCGAGTGAGCCCCTGTGTTGAAACACGGCATGCATTTTCTTTGAGCCAAACTCCCTAGACTTTCAGGCAGCACAAAATATTGACAAAACATACCAAAACCAAAAACAACATTTTTTGGGGAGTGCTGTCATGTGATCACCTCACTGCCAAGAGCCAAATTCAACTTTGCCTGGGCACCAGGTTATCTCTTGTACCTGGTGTTGTATAAGCAGGAGGAGAGGCCCGTGGGAGGGGTCTGGCATGGGAGTGACAAGGCCTGGTGGGCAGAGTGTGCTCCCAGGTCCTAGAGCACTAGCTGGAGGGATGGGCCATCCTCCCTTGGCAAAGCTACTGATTTGACCCAAAATGGGTGTTTGAAGCATTGGCCCTGTTTTTCTTAGCCTGGTGCTGGAATATTTGCAGATCAAGGGAGTGAATTAGTAGGCTGACCTGCTGAGCCAGGACAACAGGGCATTGTGGCTGTTACATACGCAAGTGTCGGAGGTGCTATGTTGCATCTAAGACCGAATTCCAGTTTCAGGGAATGAGGGACCTTGGCAAACATGTGGTCCAAACTTCTTATTCTGGAGGTGGGAAAAGTAGGGCACAGAAGCGTTAGGTGACTTTCCTGAGGTTGCACAGCTTTTAAGTGACTGGGCTGGGTCTAAGAAACCTGATTCTTGGTTTGGTATTTTTCCCCTCACTCATTTAATAAATCTTTCCTAGAGCAACACATGATCCTTGCTCTTAAAGAGCTTATAATCTGGTAGCAAAGATGAAATGTACTTACAAATATTGAACTAATTCAGCTCAGTTCAACAGAGATTTATTACTGTCTGCCATATGCTTCTCGCCATGTTCAATGCTGGGACATAGACAAAGTACTTGCCGTCTGGCGGGAGAGAGAGAATTAAGCAGTGGCTAGGCCACGGGTTCCTCTGCTGTGCAGGACTTGGTGATTTCAGGTGATTTTCAAGTCGGAATGTCGTTCATTGAAGCTTAGATCAATGAGTTTGATCCTGGAGAGGAACACCCCTTCCCAATATTAGCCCTGCTGCTATTATTACTACCAGCTGATATCTTGGAGAGCCTGGAGTGTGTCTACTTTACAGACATTTTCTCTGATCCTCTCGTCAGTGCTAAGAGATGCGTACTCTAGTTAGACCCATCTAATAGATAGGGAAAGTGAAGCTGTAGAGGGGTTTAGTAACTTGCCCAGGGTTTATACAGTTAGACGCTGTCAAATACATCTATCTGTTTTGAAACCTGCTGCTTTTAGAGAAATGGAGAACCTTCCTTATGTTGTCCAGCTGGTCACTTCTGGATTTGGGTGTGGTGGCTCCTCTTCCGGTGCCAGAAGACCAGCCATGGGGTGATTATTTTCCTAGGGGGGTTTCTCACTGTTGTTCAGCAGGGGATCTCGCGCAGAGGCCACAGAATCCTGTACGATTAGGGATGACACATGCTGTTGAAGATGACCTTTGATTTGAGTTTCAGAAGACTGAAATATGGGGGGTTTCAGTTAGGGGGCAGATTCTAGGGTGAGCTGGGACCCAGAGGGAGGCAAGATGAGTGCAATAGGATGGGGGTAATAATAATAACAACAACAGCTAATGGTTATTGAGTGATTATAACATGCCAGGCACATATAGACTGATTTAATTCTCCTAATAATTCTGTAATGATCTCATTTTCCAGATGAAGAAACTGAGTCACGGAGTGGTTCACTAGCCTGCCAAGGTCACAGGTCGTGTGAATGCAGAGACCTTGGCCATCTCCCCTCCTCTAGGGGGCCTGGCTAGGTTCTGATCACAGTGGGGCCCTGCACCCATCTGACTGGCGGGCTGGCTCGGAGTAGGGAGTAGAGCCCGGAGGTTTTTGCAAGAGTTAAGGTATGAGAAGATAAGAATCGGACTGCGTTGGGAGAGAAAGATATGTCTGCTGGCGAACTCTCTGCTCATTTAGCCACAAGTATGTTTTAATGAATCAGGTCAAAGAGCTCTCTACCTGGACACACACTGAGCTTTTTGTTGCCTAAGAATCCTCAGATTCTAGAAGCCCTAGGGGGCCTCGGGAGGTCAGCCCGTTCACTTCTTTGCTTGAAGACAGAAATGCACACACACCGCGCGCCAGGTCTTCATGGTGTCATTTCCTCCTGGGACGCATCAGGAGAGGAGGGTTGAGTCAGGTATCTTGTCTGTTTTGTTGGTAAGCCCTGTCTGACTGTCTTGAATTTACTGTCAATGCCTCGCATCATGCCAAGCACACAGTAGGTCCTCCACAAAGGCGTATAGAACGGAACCGAAAGGAATACATTGAGCCGGGGGGATATTTTAGGAGGTGTAGAGGTTGGTGGTCATCATCTCTGACCTCACGGAGCTTTTTGATGTGTTGGGAAGAAAAGACAATGGCTGGAAATGAATGGCCGATTACGTAGCAAAGTTTGCAAAGCCAGGCAGACCCTCCCCTGAACAAATTCCCTTTCTGTTACATGTGTTCGTGCACTCGTTGGGGGGAGAGAGAGAGAGAGAGAGGAAGAGAGAGAGAGAGAGAAAGAAAGGGGGGGAAGGGAGGGAGGGAGGGGGAGGGAGAGAGAGAGAAACGCGCCTATCCAGGGTTTGTCAGCTTCCTGGCCTCGGCTTCCTGCCCTCAGTGGCTCCGGAGTCAGACAGCATAAGTCTCATTTGTCTTTCCCACATGAAAGTCCCGGAGCATCTGTAAGTTATGATTTGTGAAGTATCTGCTTTAAAGCAAAACGCGTTTATCATCACGCTGGCCCAGACGACACTGCAGTGCAGGAATGAGAAGATCCCAGGCTGCAGAACAGGAGGGGCCAGGCCAGAGGACCCACCCATGAGCGGTGTCTGGCTGTGTTGATAAAAGTCCCTGGAAACGGCCCAGAAGCAGCCAGATGTTGACTTGACGGCGAAGCTCTTCAGTAAACTCTCAGCTGCGTGTTAGACCCGGGCTGGGCAGTTTCACTCCGAGGTCTGCCCAGGAGAAGTGCAAACACATGTCCACACAGAAACCTGCACGTATATGTCCACAGCAGCATTATTCATAAGAGCCCCAAAGTAGAAGCAGCCCAGATAGCCGCTGGCTGATGGATGGATCAAATAAGGTGTGTTCATTTTATTTATGAATATTACGTATGATCCGTTCCATTCCCTTACTCATGGAATACCTCTGGAATAGCATTAAGGAATAAAAGGAAGTATTGATATACATAGATGAACTTGAAAACATGATGCTAAGTGAAAGAAGCCAGTCACGAAAGATCATGTATAATGTATGATTCTGTTTCTTTGAAAGATCTGAAATAGTCAAATCCACGGAGACAGAAAATGGATTAGTGGTTGCCTAGAGCTGGGAGTGGCTGCTAATGGGCATGGGGTTTCTTTTGGGGAATGAGAGTGTGGGAAAGTTGGTCTTGATGAGGATTGCACCACTCTGAGTATGCTAAAAGCTATGACTTACACATTTGAAATGGGTGAATGGATGGCATGTGAATTAGATCTCAATACGTCTGTTATAAAGAGCAACTGCAGTTGGGAGTGGGGTTGGGGGTAGAGGCCCGTATCTATCAGGCCAGCAGGACTCCAACCTGCGGTTCCAGGCAGGGCACATGTGCATTTTGTGTTAAGTGTAGTTAAGTGGAAAGCGTCCTCCTATGTGCCACGGTCAAGGGACAGTGCCCCGGGTCCACATCCCGTCCCAGCCCTTGACAGTCACCTGAGCTTGAGCTCGTCTCCAGTCTCCTTTAAACCTGGTTCTCAGCTACTCCTTATAGGTCTTATTTTATGGAGTGTTGAGAGAGCTCAGGTGCTGTGGCTAACTGAGCTTTTAGCCCTGTGCTGAGTAGTAGGTGGGCAACTACTACTCAGCACAGGGCTAAAAGCGCAGATCATAGGTAATGTATGATAGTCTCAAAGGCCTTCCTCTGGGTGGGTGAGTGAAAAAGCTCCTTTCCCGAACTGAAGCCGCCCCAGACGGGTGGTTGCGTGAGAACAGTGTGGGCTGGGTGTCTGTCACTTGCCCCTCCAAGTGGCTTTCATCATGGTCCTGATCAGCTGCTATGCGTCACTCCTCTGTGGCTGAAGATTCCCCGTCATGAAGACACAGCATACTTTGGGGGCTGACGCACCTTTTCCTGTCACTCTAGCAATAAAGCTGATGCATTTAACGAGCACTTACTAAAGGGCCCAGGACTGTGGGATATTTCAGGGAATGTGCCGAGCCTTGCCGACAAGAGACCCAGGAAGTTAGTTGGGATGTGAAATGAACACATCTGGAATCATCTGAGAGCAATGCAAGGTAGTATAGCAATGCAAGGCGGAGGAAGAAGTCACGGCTGTGGAATCAGCAGACTCGAGTTCAGATTCCTCCCCGCTACTGGGCAGCTGGATGATCTGGGCAATCTGCCCATTCCCTCGGAGCTTCTGCATTCTCATCTAGAAAAAGGCAGCTACCAAGTGGGACTCATGAGAAATGGGGTTTGGAGCCTGGTGCGCAACAGGCTTTTGAAAACTAGAGTCAGCATTGTTATTTTGGTGGGAAGTACTCTCAGCTTAGATCGTGGCTCCCCTTCTTTTTAAAAAAATATATTTTATTGATTTTTTTACAGAGAGAAAGGGAGAGGGATAGAGAGAAACATCGATGAGGGAGAAACATCGATCAGCTGCCTCCTGCACACTTTCTACTGGGGATGTGCCCACAACCAAGGTACATGCCCTTGACCGGAATTGAACCTGGAACCCTTCAGTCTGCAGGTCAACATTCTATCCACTGAGCCAAACCGGTTAGGGCATGGCTCCCCTTCTTAAAGCCCTCCTGATTGCAAGGAGACCAAACCCTGCATTTTCCCTGTCCTTTGAGGTTCCTTCCTGGGTATCCGAACCTTGGACCCGTATCCGTTCCCTTCAGAGCACATAAACCGTGTGGTTTTGGTGGTTTGTGTGTATACATGCTGACCTTGTTGCCCATTAGAAGGTAAACTGCATCCTGGTCTGTAGCCTGGTGCCAGGCGTATAATAGGTGCTCAGTAAATATGAATGAATGAATGAATGACCAAATGAACAAGTGCATGAAGAGGACACCAGCAATCCTGAGACAGGGGAGTTCTGTGAATGTGGCAGGCCTGATGGGACCTTCCTCGTTTCCTGGGTCACCCCTCTCCTCATCACCGGGAGGACATCCGTGGACAGCCCCACATTGCCAGACTGCACGGTGGGACCTCGAGAGGCAGAGTGAACCTGTTCCTCACCCTTGCAGGCTGCTCCCCAAAGCTCTGCATTCTTGGGTTGCTTTCTTACTTCCCGAGAGACTCCAGCCTCCCATCTGAGGCACCCTGGCGATCAGCTCTGCAGAGTAGGCAGGCTTTAGATGCAAAGTGCATTTGCAAGGCTTTCAAAACATTGTATCCCGGTTGTAAATCAAGCACTTAAAGAGCTGTAAACTGGCTGGAGTGCAGAGGTAATGTATGTCTGCAAGAAACACCGTGGCGATTTGCCCTTTAAGCCGGAGAAAAGAATCCCACTTGTTTACTTTCATTAGAGATATTCAGAGGCAGCCTGAGGTTTCCAGCAGGAAGGTGCTAAGAGGCCTCTGCGGTAGGTTCCCCTCCTTCCCTGGCAGGGGAGGGGACTGGTGGTGTTCAAGTGGCTTGGGGTGTGCAGCTTGAATCTTTTGCCCCAGGGCAGTTTCACCGTAAAAAAAAAAAACAAAACAAAACAAAAAATGGGGTCTGCTTCTCTGAGTATTTTCCAATGACCAGTCCCTCCCCATCTCTTCTAGCTGACTCAAAAGCCGCCAAGGCCTCAATCAGATCTCGGCAGATGAGGAGGTCTCCTCCCCGCGCTGTTGTTATTTCACCTGGGATTCCCCCCAGGTGCCTAAGGACACTCAGATCCCAGTCTTGTACAGCTGCGGTGGAAGGGAAGCGGACCATTAATCTAGAGATCTAATAAAAGGGTGCATGTCCGTGACCTGAAGCCAGGCTGCCTGGGTTTGAGAGTCTCCCTCAAACCACCTGTGTAACCTTGACTCAGTGTCTTCATCCGTGAAATGGGAATGCTGTGAGGAGAAATGAGTTGTATGTCCAGTTCTCAGAACAGCGTGTGGTCACAGTGACTGTTCTCTTCGTGTTCTTCTCGGAAGGCAGGATGGGGTCTCAGCCGTCTGTACCTCGAAAGCCCTGGGCACAGTGCATCGCACATAGTAGGTGCCCCGGTGTTGAACCCCTTTCTTCACCTGCAAATTGTGGGGCTGGGACAAAATGTTCTCCAAGGCCCCTGCCAGGTCCTAGGAAGAGAATATTGGTGTTCGCTGAAAGGAATCGAGATGTAGACCTCATTTCTTGTGGCCTGGTTTTTGGCAGAAGGATTCTGTGTATGGGGAGGGGCATACGTTCAGCTCCCAGACCTTTTTGAGATGGTTTGGGGCAGGCTGTGTCCGGTGTGAGGAAAGTCTCCCACGGGGAGTGTCCGCCTGTGCTGGGGAGGACTTCTCACCCTCCTGCTCTCTGGTCCTTTAGGGTCCCGTTCAGCTCTACGCAGGCACTGCTTTTTAAAAAATATATTTTTATTGATTTCAGAGAGGAAGGGAGAGGGAAGAGAGAGAGAGAAACATCAATGATGAGAGAGAACCATTGCCTTGCTGTCTCCTGCATGCCCCGTACTGGAGACTGAGCTTGCAGTCCAGGCATGTACCCTGCCTGGGAATCAAGCTGTAACCTCCTGGTTCAAGGGCCGGTGCTCAACCACTGAGCCACACTGGCCGGGCAGGCCCCTACTTCTTAAGCATGTCTGTGAGGTGGGTTCTGAACTAGGCTCTTGGTGAATTAGAAAATTCTAGCTTTCAAAGAACCTACCCATTTTCTCCTCTGCACAGTGGGGTGATAATAGTGGAGCCTGCCCTGACCGGTTTGGCTCCGTGGATAGAGCGTCGGCCTGCAGACTGAAAGGTCCCAGGTTCGATTCCAGTCAAGGGCATGTACCTCGGCTGCGGGCACATCCGTCGTAGGGAGTGTGTCCGAGGCAGCTGATCGATGTTTCTCTCTCATCGATGTTTCTGGCTCTCTATCCCTCTCCCTTCCTCTCTGTAAAACAAAATCAATAAAATATATTTTTAAAAAATAGTGGAGCCTGCCTCCTATGTTGTCCCTAAGGATGCAGGGAGGGTGCTGAGAACAGTACCTGATGGGTGGCAGGTCTCAGTGCCTGCTAACGGCTATGATTGGGGCTCGGAGGGGGGCAAGGTTACATTCTGCTGGGTTGCTTGGAAGTCTCATTCCTTAGACGCTTAGAGTTTCGGGGGCTTTGCTTTCGGTCCCAATGGAGCCAGAGCCCTGGTTGCCGCAGCTCCTCTCTGTTGTGCCTGTGGGGTCTCCCTGGAGACACCACTTTTCTCCCAGGGGCTTTAGCGGTGAGCGGCCATTCAGCATCCAGTCCGTCTGGGTCCTTCATCCTGGTGACAGGTGGGCTGGAGGCAAGGCCCAGAGGATGAGGAAAAGATGTAACGAGAGGCCCTGTCCCCAGGCAGCCTCCTTAAAGGGAACAATTGATACCCTAACATGTTTTTATGTCTATTGCAAGCTTGGAGATGAAATCCGCTGATCAAACAAGCTCCCCTGTAGGGAGCACTTTACACTTGCCAGGCCAGGGGGTAAGCACAGTGCCTGGCGCATCTCACGGACTTTCTTGTTGGCATTAGACCCAGCCTGTGAGAGAGATGCTATTGTCATCCCCACTTGACCGCAGAGCGTCCGATGATGGCAGGAATGAAACCCACATCTGCCTGAGTGCTCAGCTGCGACCCTACGCAGCTTCCTAAGAAGGAGTAGAACTATCCTTGGCATTTTTTCTTGTGGCAGATGTTCCTTCTGTTTCTCTCAGGTAGCACATTTAAAAATATGTATGTATTCAGGTGTTTGTTGAGCTCCTCCTCAGTGCCAGGGACTGTGTAGGCAAGGGAGGGGGGGCGGGGAGAGTAAGGGACAAGATATGACCTCTGTCCCAAAGAAGCTCTTGGTTGCAGAAGGTGTACCTACTCGTCATTCCTAGATCCCCATCTTTGTGGTCCACACTCACCCTTCCTTGCTGGTTTTTTACGGAAACTGATTCCCTGTTGCGTTAGTTTTTTTGTTTTTAAATCTCTCAATTTAAGCACATCCATTATACAGCCTTGATTTTTCACAGAATCAATTAAAAAAAGATGCCAACAAACTTGGAGAAGCTCTTAGCAGCCCATAGCATAATTATGGCGCGTGGTTCAGTGGGAGGGAAGAAGCTGACAGTCCGTCCATCTGCTGAGCGCAGAGCCCAGCACGGGGTGTGGATGGAAAGGCAGGGCAGGGCAGTGATGCGCTCACTCCAGGGAGAAGTCCCCTTTGCATCTTCCTCAAGGTTAACTGATAACTTTTCTGGGGCAGAATCAAATGGAATGCTCAGGGAGGGACCCAGTGTGTGGGTGCGCCAGCAGCTGGTAGCCGGAGTCCTGGAGAGGGGAGGAATTCAGTGGAAATCTCCACTAATCCTATCCACCTTCTTGAATGTGTAGGAAGGTCCTGTGTGTGTGTGTGTGTGTGTGTGTGTGTGTGTGTGTGTGTTCCTTTCCCTAACAGTCCTAATAGCAGGAAGGATTTAGTGAGTGATGAGTGTGTGCGCCAGGCACTGTTCTAAGTACTTCACGTGCCTTCTGTCCTCGGAGCCTGTGTTATTAGGGCATTCATCTTGCAGACGAGGAAGGAGGGACTTAGATCAAGTGGCTCGCCCAAAGTCACAGAGCGGGATTCAGGGCTGGGCTGTCGAACATCAGGGTCATGGTTGTACCCACTGGGCCCCAAGGCCTCTCATGGGTACGGAGCCCTGAGAGTCTCTGCTTTGGTTCGTTGAATCCAGCTCAGAGGAAGTTGTCTCCCGGCTGCGAGTCAGCAATTTGAGGAACTTGGTTCCATAATCTTGATTTTTCCGTGTCTTACTCATTTCTCTCTTCCTGGTGTTAGTTCAGTGCCTGGCACACAAGAAGAATGCAATGAAAATTTGTTGAATGGCCGTGGCGTGTCCTGAGTCTGGGGATGTTGTCGGGAGACTTGGGAGCTGGTCCCAGCATCGCCACAACCTCAGCTGCGTGACCTTGGGCAAGATTATGTTCCTTCTATGACTTCAGCCCGCTTATCTGTGAGACGAGAGCTCTGGGCCTGATTTTCGTTTTAGGATTCATTATTCAGTCAACAAATATTTGTTGAATGCCTGCTATGTGTCCAACACGATTCTGCTCTGGGCGACAGGGAGAGAGCGACCGATGACAATGAGACAGATTCCTGCTCTCTCACTCAGAGCTTACATTCCAGCCTCTTTCAGATCCTGCGTTTGGTGAACGCTCATGTCTCATCCCCCAATTGCTTCAAAGCGGCAGGCGCTGAATCCTTTCTCATTTGCTTTTCTTCACTGGAAAGTGTGCCCCACCAAGGCAGGATGTCCATTGGTTCTACTGATTGATACATCCCAAGTGCCTAGCACAGTGCCTGGCAAGTAAATATTGGTGATATGTGGCAGGCATGTCTGAGTGAATGACCGCAGTGCCTCTCTTGCTAACAAAATCTCAGATATAAAAATTCTGCGCTTAAAACTCAAGAAGAACATTACGGCTCCAAAGTGCCATTTTCCAGGAAAAACACTTTTTTTTTTTTTTTTTAAGGCAAGATGCAGCTGAGACTGGGAAGGTTTGTTACCTCTCTAGCTGAGGGATTAGCAAATCGGACAGGATTCCTCGGTTATTTTCATCTGGTGATGCCTTTTGCAATTCAGAGAAAAAAAACAAAAACTCTGCCGTTCCCCCCCCCCCCTTTTGCTTCAAGCCAGAAAAAGCACTTGCTTCTTAAAATACAGCTCATGAAGGGAAAAATTATAACAAATGCTTTGCATTTCTCTGGTGGCGGCACAGTCTGAATTCCTCTCAGCCCCACAACGAGTTCTAATTTTATGAAATGTTTGGATTAGCCCCCAATTTTCCGGTGGAATTTGGGAGGCTTGTATTTGTACTCAAGCTGGAAGTGAAGAAATCTCATAAAATCTGTGCAGTGTCTCGGGCCCAGTGGGACGTTCTAGCCAAGGACAAAATGACCATCAGCGGAATGACGGGGAAGAGAGAGAGCTCTCTGGCAGCTGTGGACAGACAGGCCTTTCGGACGCTGGTGTGTTCTTGAGCCACAGTCTCTGGGGCTTGGCTGGGCTGCATACCACGTCCAGCGGATCATGGGCTATAAAAATTCCAGCCCAAGCGCGGCACCTTGTACCTGACCTTGTTTCTTCAGATCCCAGAGCCTGAGAACAGTAGGGCATCTGGTAATTGGGTGAGAGGCATTTGATAACACATGGCACTCTATCCCTGCACTCCCCGCGGGCCGCCCCTGGCACGTATTGCCTTGTGTTATAATTTGCAGTTTACTTCTCTGTTTCTGCCTCTAGCCCTGCACTGTCTTTGATGGACACACGTGGCTGTTAAAATGAAAATTAAGTACAATTCAATAAGATGAAAATTTCAGTGCCTTGGTCATCCTAGCCCCCTTTTAAGTGCTTAACAATCCGTTGTGGCTCGTGGTTACCATTGGGAAGTGCAGAAAACGTAGCTTCCGTCATCATGGAAAGTTATGAAGGGCAGAGCTGCTATGGATGCTGAGTTTAATCATTGCTGTGACACACTCCATCCCTTGTTTTGCTTGATTAGCTTCATACATAGCCCTTGTCACCATCTGTAAATGATCTCTAAGCAACCTCATTCGTCATTTTTTCTGTACCTTCAGTGTCTAGGACAGTGCCTGGTACGTAGCCAGCGCCCAGTAAAGGCACTTAGAATGAATGAATGAAGCTGGCTGACTCAGCATTGCTTCCCATGTGCCTGGAACACAGTAGGCCTTCAGAAAATGGAATGAATTCTTCTAGAATTGTAACCACTGAATGGATTTACCGGCTAGTTCTTGAGCACATGTTATGTGTCAGGCTCTGGAGATGTGGTGATGAGCAAACAGACACAATTCTCTAGTAAAGGAGCGTATCCAATCCAATTGTTCTTAAATTTGTGGTGATGGGTGAATCTCCTGGGTGTGCCTGTTAAAATGCACCCTCCTCAGCACCCACCCCAGAGAATCTGATCCAGCAGGTCTGGGGTGGGACTCAGGGTGACCTGAGACTCTGAAATGCTTTAATCAGTCAACCTAAGTGAGTGTGAGGAGTTGGCCCCTAGTCTGTACTTGGAGAAACACAGTAGTGGGAAGCTAGTTGTTGTATTTGTCTGGGGATACACCACCCCGTTTTCTTTAGCCCACCCCTTCTCTTGTGATAACCAGAAGACCTTGGGTCCTTACGTTGGACCTGAAGCTTGAGGTCTCTTTGCTATTATCCTTCCATGGAATAATAATAATAATAATAATAATAACAAAAATAACAAACAATTGCATGCAGTCATGATGCCAGGCGAGAATCCAAGCATGTTAAACCCATTGATCTAAATTCATCCTCAGGGTACTCTTAAAAGGTACGTACCATTATTATCCCCATTTTACAGTGAATAAACTGAGGCCCAGAAATTTAAGTTACTTGCCCATGAAATGCTGCTCACGGTCAATGGGCTCTGAGCAGCTGCCTTCCAAATGCCAAATAGGCCTTTATCTCCTTTTCTGCCAGTTGCTCAGAATCAAAGTGCAAGTATAGTGAGGGAGCGCACATGGGTCCTCTCATTTCACCGCAACTCTGTGACATATAATGACTGTTATCCCCACTTTGCAGTTAAGGAAGTTGATGCTCAGGAAGAGTAACCAATCTGCTCCAGTAATCACAGTAGATCAAAACTCAGGTCCTTCTGGGGGCCTTCCCCCTCCCCTACTGGTTCTCAGTCCCAGCTGAGCTTTACAAAAGCTCTCTGGGGACGGGGCGCAAGCATCAGTAGTTTTAAACTGTCTTCTAGGTTGCTGTAATGCACTGTCGGAGTTGAGAGCCACCGGCTAAAGCATGCTGACTGTGGAGGTCCAAGGATCTGCACACCTGAAGGTGTCCCCATCCATGTCTGGTCACGCCGAGGCCTGGTCCATAGTAAGGTGGATCCCCACCCCCACTCTTGCCCCCAGTAGGTGTTCTCCAGTGGGGACTGGTGTGTCGGAAGCCATCCTACTGGGCCTGGGCCGGGACCTCGGGCTCGGTTGCGTCAGAGGCTGCCCATAAATCGGCAGCTGGCTTGTTTTCTTGTTAGGACTCAGCTGTCGTGACCTTTGTGTGTCTGTTTATTTCAGGGAAATAATTCCATCCTGCAAACTCGATTCCCTAGGGGCTACGGAAGTACATTTGCAGGGATGTACTTCTTTTAGTGGGGTGACCTGAAGTGTCCTCTTAAAAGAGGCGACAGCTGTCCTCGTCCTCCCAACCCGTCTCACTTTGCCCTCTGACATCGCCTTCTCGGGCTCATATTTTGAGGCTCTCACTGTAGTGTTCTTACTTACACACGTCTCTGCATAAGGTTTATTTGTTAATAGTTACTCAAAAAGCAGTTTTGGTTGGAGACTCTGCTGTATGTCGGGCACACTACTGGGCATTTTCTATATGTTACCTCATTGCATTTTGCCTCTTCTTGGCAGTAATGAGAGTAAACACAAATCTGAACTCTGGGGATTATCCTTAGAATGGAGGAAGTTACAGTCGTGCCACAATTTGCTGGCCTTGTTGGAGGATGAGCTGCCCCATGGACTGTAGAGGCCGCCATATTGGAGCCGTTGGTTTGTCTGGGATGGCGGTGGGCGGGTAGCTGATTGAATGAAGGGTCTGGGAAAGGCAGAGAGGAGCCCAGGACTGTTCAACCCGCATGAGCCTCGGTCAAGGAAATGGAGAATACTGGTTAATAGGACTTCGGGTTAAGTGGAAATATTACGTTATAATACAGAGCTCTAAATATATTTTTCCAGGTAACTGAAGCTCACTAATTTAAGAGCCAATTTTTTTAAAAGATGGTATCCATTTATTATGGAAATTTTTCCAAGTACATGCATACTTTCTTGCTCCTTAAAACAGAAGTACCTTGAAGGGAGGTTATCCTTGTTTTGATGTCTTTGAGGAACTTCTAAATAGTCCTCAGTGCTGTGTTTTGGAATTCTCCTGTCTGCTATTTATAGTTTGCCTATCTTCTCCCTCATCACCTTTCATTCCTTTTAAACAGTGAAATTCTTCTTTTTCCCTACAGCAAAAAGAATGCATGCTCAATACTGAAAACTCATAGGACAAGATGGAAGGTGAAGTTAGTTGTCCTGTCTTGATTCTGTCAGCGAGGCTGTCTCTAGCAACTTTCTAGTTCTATTTCCCCACTTTCCCATAGATTGGCCGTGACGAAGCTTGTTAGAACGGTTAGCAGGAAAACTACGGGCGATCATCTGTGGGGACTCAGTGTATGAATTTGATGACATTTCTTGGCGTTTCTAAGGTTTTGTTGCTCTTATGTGTATAGTGTTCACAGCTGAACTGTCCCTGACAGTGAGTGTAGGGAAGTTTTTTTCTTCTTATGTAATAGGCTGAGCTACTGTGGGGGAGTAGGGCTGGCCAGGGTCACCCAGTCATTATGTGGCCAAGCTGGATCACTTGACTCGAGCAACAATGCATTTCCCATTTCACCACCTCTGCTTTTTTAATTGCATTTGTTGGGGTTACATTGTTTAATAAAATTATATAGGTTTCAAGTGTTCACCATCCAGAGTCTCGTCTCCTTCCCTCACCATTTATCCTTCTTTACCCTCTTCTACCTCCCTCCACTCCTCTGGTAATCACCATACTGTTGTGTGTATCTATGAGATTTTTTTTGAAAAAAAAAAAAAAATCCCTTCATCTTTCTCACCCAGCCCCCCACGCCTCCCTCCCCTCTAACAGTTGTCAGCCTGTTCTTTGTATCTGTGAATCTGTTTCTATTTTGTTTGTTTATTTTGTTCATTAGATCCCACACATAAGTGAAATCATATGGGACTCGTCTTTCTTTGACTGGCTTATTTCACCTCGCATAAAACCCCTAGATCCATACTTGCTATTACCAAAGATAAGATTTTCTTCTTTTTGGCAGCTGAGTACTATTCCATTGTATAAATGTACCACAACTTTTTTATCCACTCGTCCGCTGATGGGCACTTCCAAATCTTTTGCCACCTCTTACCTGTGTTTTCGATTGTGAGTGAAGAGGTAAGGAGCTTTGGAATAAAGGAACTGTTGCTGTATTTGGATAACTAAATTCAGGAAAAACCTTCCTTGGCCTCAATCATCTACATTGCTCAAGTGACAGATTTTTTTTAACTCCTTTTCTGAGGGAATAGAGAGAGAACGTCACCTCCTCTTCAGCATGTCAGACCCACTCTCTGTTTGAACAGGAGTCTTAGATTAACAAGGAAATGGATTCAGAAACACACTTGAAAGCAACATGCATTGCTCTCCGTACATAGCTGACATTTTATGACCTGCTTAAAAGATGCAGGCAGCAAAAAACTTGGGGGAAGTTTGTCTTATTTACTTGTTTGTCTTTTCTGCAGATGGGGCGCTCGCATCAGCGCCAGGCTGGCTTCAGATGTCTGCTCCAGGATATTTTAGCTGAACTGTATGAGTCCATTAAACAAATGTAAGAGTTTTTGGGAAAGAAGGGCTGTGTCTCAAACCAAATGTTTTACATGGAGAACATCTGGGGAATTTTGGTATCTTGTGTGTACAGTACATCAGAAAGCCGCTTGGCGGGGTTCAGCTGGGATGTTTCTGGCCTGTGGTTGCTGGATTTGACAGTTTTGTTGTAAGAGGATGGTTCTTATGAAGTGTTGCCATAAAGACAACGCTTGATCCAGGAAGGGGTGTCCTTGTTTCGCCGCACTCCCAAGTTGTTCTGATTAGCTCCCTGGCCAGGTCACCCACAGCATTTGAAGAGTTCAAAGTCGGAGTTAGTTTTCCCCAAGGCTTACGCTCCAGCAAAAGGAAGCACCGCAACGCCAGGACTCAGAGTATTTCTTCTTTACCCCCCGTTTCCGTCGATTTGACGAAATGTGGAAACAGCTGTGGTTCAGCGGAAGCAGCATTGGCTACAGAATCCAAGTACCTGGGTTGAAACTTGGGCGTTGACTTTATGACCTGTGGGGACTTGGGGGTTCTTTTCCTCAGTTACTGTTTCCCTCTCCTGCCTGTCTCATGGGGTGGGGGAGGAAAATTAAGTGGGGTGGCCATGTGTACATAGGAGTCGGCCGTTTACACCATGGTATTGCACCCAGGGCTTTGTGGTCTTACCCCACAAGTACGAGAGCAGCGTGGACCACAGTGGAATCCGAGATATCATCTGGGTAGATTATCTGCCTTCAGCAACTTGTAGACGCTGGGCCAGGTTGGTACTAGTGGGTGGATGAGTGAGAAAGGAATCATCCTTATGAAAATGAAGACTTTTGCTATTTATCATGTTTGATTCAACTCATCTCAGTAAACATTTATTGGATGTCTGCTATGGTGCCAGACTCTTTCCTGGATATTGGGGACACAGGGGTGAACAAAGCAGTAGGGCTGCTGTTTTGCATTCTCTGCTTGCTATGACTGGTATTGACCAAGGATGACCCTCCCTTTTGTTAGTTTACATGTTGACTGGGTTTTAGGTAGAATGGATAATGACTAGTTTATTAGTCTGCTCAGGCTGTCCTAGCAGAATAGCACAGACTGAGTGAGTGGCTTAAACAACAGCAATTTATTTTTTTACAATTCTAGAGATTGGAGGTCCACTATCAAGGTACCAGAGGATTGGTTTCTGGTAAGGCCTCTCTCCATGGCTTGTAGACAGCCGCCTTCTTGCTGTGTCCTCACATGTCCTTTCCTTGGTGTGTATATGCTCCTGGTGTCTTTTCCTGCTCTTATAAGGACACCAGCCCTATTGGATCAGGACCCCACTCCATGATGCCACTTAACCTTAACTACCTCCTTAAAGATCCTATCTCCAAATACAACCACACCAGGGATTAGGGCTTTAATAAATGTGTGTGTGTGTGTGTGTGTGTGTGTGTGTACACACACAATTCAGTCCATAACAGCTGGTAAATATTTTATTGGTGTGAACGTTATTTGGGAGAAAATATGGCTAGATTTCCTACACCTTTCTGCAAGGTGGTTCAAAGTGATCCTTACTGAACCTCCAGTCAACATATCATACAGGACCCAACTGGGAAAAGAAGACAAGAACTGCGGAAGCCCTGTGGAACTAGGCAGGAGAAAGTACTAGCAGATGTTCTCTTCTAAGATTGTTGGAATCAATGCCCCAGCCACTTTCATACCATTGAAAATTCAATTCTGGGGAAAGAGCATCTCCTTAGTCTAACTCTAGGATCATGGATCCACCCATTGGCATGACTTATCTTGACTGACAGTTTCTTTAAAACTGCATCCAATGGGGTAGGGCTGGTCCCCTGAGTAAAGCCAGGGAGTTTCTACTAGTAGAAGGGTGAATGGTTACTGGACAGGGAGGAGCCCCCGTGTCCACTGCCCTTTCCAGTTGGATTGTAAGCAACATAAAGGGTAGGTCTGGGTCATATATTACAGCACCTGGTTGAATGCCTTATTCAGAGTATAGATTTCCCAAAATTGCTGGCTTGGAGAATTGACTCATTATTGCATCATTTTAGGATCACGCCTCCCAGACCCTGCTGTCTGATGCTGCCAACTGCATTGGCTACCCTCACAGAGAGCAGCAAGGAACACCAGCGTGTGTGCTTTTGAAGATGGAAGTGGTTTAAATTTTAGCTTCAAAAAAGAAAAAAAAAGGGGTCGTGGCTTTGGTGGGGCCTTCATCTCCAGAGACTCTGATGGGCTCATTGTCATCAGACACGGGCCCTGTGCCAGGACAGTGCGCCGTGCTTTGTCAGTGGTTCAGAGGTTAAGAATATGGTCTTTGTTTTTTTTCCGGCAGGACCCAGCTCTCCTACTTATTAGGTGTGGGCCCCAGGGCACATTACTCAACCTCCCGCAGACTCAGTTTACATTCATCAAGAAAGCAGAAACAGTTCTGTTTTCGTAAGGATTTCATGAATGAGAGGTTGAGGGGTTCAGTGGGATGGTGCCCAGGGCCTGGCCTATACGAAGGGCTTGGCAGATGGTTATTAGGAACGATTGTAGCTATTGTTGTAAATTCCCTCCCAGCCCGGCTCCATTTGAAAGACCAGCAAGTTCAGGCTGAGTGATTTCAGGACAAGGACGGATTGGATCCAACACTTGAGCAATTAATTAGTAAGTAAAAGGCAGGTGTGTGTGGAATAAGATATCCTGCCGTGGTTTTATGGCTTTTTAAGGGTCCTTTCCCCCAGCTTTATTGACATATAACCTATGTGAGCTTAAGGTGTCCAAGGTGATGATTTGATATGCATATATGTGGCAAAATGATGATCACAGTAGGGTTAGTTAAAACCTCCATCCCCTCACATAATGTATCATTTTTTCTAATTTGTATGCGTATTGTGTGACAACATTTAAGATCTACTCTCAAAACTTTCCAGTATATAGTACAATGTTGTTAACTATACTCACCATGCTGTATATTAGATCCCTGGAACTTACTCATCTTATAGTTGAAAGTTTGTATCCATGGACCAACATCCGCTCATTATGCTCCACCCCTGACCCCCACAAGTTCCTGGTAACCACTCATCTACTCTCTATTTCTGTGAGTTTGGATCTTTGATATTCCACATGTAAGTGAAATCATACAGTATCTGTCTTTTTTCTGTCTGGCTTCACTTAGCATAATATTAAGGGTCCTTTTTAAATAGTTGGGGTCCGTTTCAGCAACAGCTTTTTGACATTTACTGGACTCCAGGCACCTGCTAGGCACTGGAGCTGTACAGTCTCTGTGCCACTGACACCTACCAGTAAGGGTGAGCCAGGTTATGAAAAGCGACCTGTGCGAACTTTATGAGATTCATTGCAGGGGATGGACGTGGAGGAGCCCGTCCGCTGAAGAAGGTAGTTACAGAGGGCAGGGATCCTGGCGCAGATCCTAAAATGCCTTCCTGGAACTGAGCATGCTCCTTGGGGGTCGGGCTGTCATCGCCTGGGGGGCTGTGCTTTTGTAGCCGGAGGTGCTGCCATGACAAGCATCCTGGGCAGGTTTGCAGAGGTAATTAGCGGCTGATAAGCATCCAGATGGATTTGGCTGTGGGGCTGTGGAGCAGGAACCAGCCTGTTAACTCTCTGGGTGGATGGACAATGAGAGCTTCCCTTGGAAGGCAGAAAGCTTCTTCTTGTGAGGGGATGATGAATGAGGGCCCCTGGGACTGGCTGCAGCCGGCTATTGTTCCTTCCTTGTCTGATACGTCTTTGCTCACTCTAATGGTCATAAATCAGTTTTTCGACTGAGAGGGAGTCTGTCGGGATAAAAATAACTTCTGAAAAATCTTCTCTTTCACTTAGCTATAAAATTACCCATGGTTAAAGTATAAAATAAAATTTAAAGCCATGCCCCCTCCCCTTTTTTTGAATGTCTTATGTATGTATTTTATCATCGAAAGAAATTAAAAACTTGTTTGTTCTGCTCACCTGGATGAGCTAAATTCAATGGACTCATTTCCTTTCCCTTCGGAAAACTACTTTTGTTTCTTAGGTCTTTTGTGTTTCTTGTTCGTTGCTCCCAAGGTCAGTGATTCTGCAGCAGCCTGAGGTTAATATTTAAAAGCAGTGTTTTCCGTGAACTAAGAAATAATGGGATGAAAACCTCGCAAGTACACCTATCCATGTGTGATATCCAATCAGCCTTAAGAAACGGGAACAATGATTGGGCTGAATTGGACTGAAAACAGTGTCCCCCGAGTGTCTGAATTTGATGGAGCTGAAATAATGCATCGTGCTGCGAAACGGGCCGTCATCGGCCAGCATCCTCAGGAGTGTTTGTCACTCCTTATCTCGGTGCATTAATAATGCAGCTCTTCTGGGGACTTCGCTGTGCAAGAGCCCGCCTCCCAGGTCCATGTTGGACCTTTCTGTGGCAGTTCTTGCACTGCTGCTGGCCGTGGCTGGGAACTTAGGACTCCTTGCCCAGAGTAATCATCCAGGACTGGAGTGAGACTCAGGACTCTTGCTGCGGTCCCAGTGCTGCTGTTAGCGTGGGGGCCTGTGCTTTATCCTTGCTGAGGCTCAGTTTCCTCATCTGTAAAATGAGGGGCGGGGAGGCAGCATAGAGCCTTCCGAGGTCCTTGCAACTCTGACATCTGCGAATGATAATGGTGCTCATCGTGCCTCTACTATAGTGACTCCTGGCCTCTGCCCTCCATCATAGGCACAAGCCGATTTGATTCCTGCATATACCAATCTGTCGTTATCCTTGTCATCCTCATTGCAGATGAGGAAGCAGAGCCTGTACCATGCTTTCCTGAGGACCCTCCTCTGTGCAGGAGGCCAAGCGTCTGTGCTGGATGACGTCGCAGAGGCGCTGATGCCTGGTTTCTTAGCATTTCTGGCTGGAGCTCTGCTGGGCTTGGAGGCTGATATATAAAAGTTGCACGACTCTAAGCTTATCCAAGCCGTGTTATAAACAGAGTCTGGGTGATCGGACGCTACCAGTTGAGCTGTCCAACTTGTGAATAGCCTCAGCCCTCTAGCCCCACCCGGCCTCTGCCTCCCCCAGGGCAGTTGCAACCTGAAAGAAGAACAGTGGCCCCTGAGAATTTGCGTGGCTGTTGCATTTGGCTTTTGCTGACGCGGAAGTCCGTAAACAGCTGCTTGGCCACTGGAGTCCCAGCCACACAGCCTGCATTTTCAGTCCTTCTGTGACCCCAGTTGCTTGTGTAGCATCTCTTGTGCTGCCAGAGGCCTTTTCACACAGGCGGCCGTTGGTGTTTATTAGAGCAGAGCCCTGCCTGAGAGACGTCCAGGGGATCCTGGTAAGAGAAGGCTCCTCCCGGCAGCCAGCGGGCAGGACATGGGGCTCTGGGGCTCACTTTCTCTCTCCTCCTCTGGACACATCCACTTGGACCAGGCATGGGCGTCCCTGGTTGTGTGCTGAGCATGAAGCCACCCATCAGCAGCCAGCTTCCTGCCCTTACAGTGGCCACAGACCTGCCTTCCGTGTGCCGGGGGTAAATGAATTGGGGCCACCGAGTCCCCCCTAGGAAGCAGCTTGTTTGTAATTCCCCTCTCTATGGATGGGCGGCTCATCAATTTTCACTAGTCACCTAATGTGTAGTATTTAAGGTTCAGAAAAATAAGGGCCATCCTGGCCACATTTACTCTGGGTTAAGATGGCATTTCTTCGCCCTGGCCGGTTTGTCTCAGTGGATAGAGCATCGGCCTGCGGACTGAAGGGTCCCAGGTTCGATTCCGGTCAAGGGCATGTACCTTGGTTTTGGGCCCATCCCCAGTGAGGGGTGTGCAGGAGGCAGCTGATCAATGTTTCTCGCTCATCGATGTTTCTGACTTTCTATCCCTCTCCCTTCCTCTCTGTAAAAAAACACTAAAATATATTAAAAAAAGAGATGACATTTCTTAAACTTCAGAATGCAGCAGAATCACCAGGGAAGCACCTAAAAAATGCTGACAGGAGCTGGCCCCCACCCTGAAGGTTCAGTGGATCTGGATGGGCCATGTAATCTGCATTTTGACCATTTCCGCTTTGCCCCCCAACCAGGAGATCTGGGCTCACCACCCTTTTGCAAACTGCTTCCTCTGAGAATTGAACTGTGTACTCCGAGCTGGTTTGTTGCTTGCTTTTGCCATTGCTACTGTGTTAACTTTCCCTTGGACTTCTTTTTGCGGCTCGGTCAGCCATGGCCACTATCTCGTGTTTACAAACCCCAGCGCCCGCCATGCAGGGAGTGTAAATCCGCCCGAGATTGCTTAGTCATTAATTCGACTTCCCTGGTGGCATCACCGCATGCAGTGATGACAGTCTCAGCTCAGTCTTCAAAGGGAGGGCGATGGAGATCAAGGACCGACTGACTGTACATGTAGAAAAAACGTCCCAGGCCCCTCTGAGGTCCTCCCAAGCAGGCCCTGGCACCGTCAAATAAAAATCTGATTGGCTGCTTAAGTTTTGGAAATAGAACACATTTTTCATAGCAGGAGAAAAATCAGTATCATCCAAGGAAACAGCATCCCTGATGGGGAGTTTTGGGCAATAGAGGATCGAGAACTGAGTTACAGAGGGTTATGTTTTTAGAGCCTCCTGCAAGATTAAAGGGCGGGTGGTGGCGAATGGCGGGATGCCATTCTTTGAAGGAGAAGCTCTTTGTCACACAGGCCGTGCTCCCTGGCATCAGGGTGCCTCTCCTCAGAGCCTGTTGATACAACTCTTGGCTTCCAATCTGCTTCTGTCTGAGAAAACATCCATGTAACGACACGAATCAACAGGCCCAAGAGGAAGAGGCCTGCGGGTCCCACAGCGGAGCTGGCTCGAGTCCCTGTGGGGCCAGTTGCATCACTGCAGCTTGCTGGAGTGTTTTCCTGAGTTGGCCAGGAGGCTGCTCACGAAGAGCTGGAGGTCATTTAATTAATGAGGGGCTTTGGCTGCAAGGTAGTCTCCTGGGTGGCATCTCTGGGGTGATGGTTGGGCCAAACCTTTCTGAGTGAAAGCTGAGGGGTGATCCTATGGAGGTTGGGAACCATGTGGCTTGGCGGAGCTCTGCGTTGCCCGAACTCGGACCATCGAGCAGACGGGAATGGGAGTGTGCACTGGCTTCCGGCCTGGCTGCCTGGAGGCCACTTGCATTGGGCCCCTGTTACGAAAAGGCCCTTGAGCTGCCTCTGACTCAATGCCCTGCAGCTCCCCAGGGAGGGTGGAAGGTGGAACGTGGCTGTTGGAACTTGGAACGTGGCTGGGCGTGAGATCACACCTTGTGAATGGCGGGGAAGCTGCCAGCTCCGCTGCCGGATAACTGCAACCTTGTTTTCACTAAGTGATGCTAATGCTGTGTTCATGGTTTGTGTCTTTCCTGCTCCACACTCCCCAGTCCCACCTCTTAGCACCTGGCACGGGACCCTGTAAAACTTCATCTGCTCGGAGGGGGCCCATCACACTGAGCTGGGGAGAACAGTACAAGAGGCTCTATCAGCTGCCACATGTGCTGTCCATCCCGACTTGATGCACAGCCTCAAGGATCAGCAGCCTCTGAGCTCAGTCTGCCTGGGTTGGAGTCTTAGCTCTGCTGCTCGCAAACTGGGTGACTTCGAGCAATGCTTACGTCTTCTAAGCCTCAGTTTCTTCCCCTCTAAAATGGGGTGTAGTAAGGATGAAATGAGCTAAGGCCCACCGGCACCTGGTCACGGGCAATGTCAGTCACTGTTATTATGAAGAATGCTGTCACTCATTTTAAAATATTGCTCTGTCAGGGTCAACAACAGAGCACTAAGATCTTGCTATGCAAAGTGGGTCCTTGCACCTGCATCACTGGCCAAAGAAGGGAGCTTGCTAGCAATGCAGACTCCCAGGCCCCCGCCCCCCCTCCCCCCTTAGACCTTTGGATTTAGAATCTGCATTTTAATTAACGGTATGCCCATGACCCCTGTAGGAGAGCCACTCTTCTAGAGCACTCCCTGCAGGCTGACATATGGCAGTGATTCTCTTGGCTAGAGCCTCAAATACACACCACCTACCCAGAACGCCCCACTCCCCAAAGCAGGCTATGACGACAGCTGGTGTGTGCAGGCATGCAGGCTGGATATGAATTTTCACCTGCGCTTCCTGCCGTATAAATGTGGGAGAAGATGTGTGGGGGAAACGGGGAGGGGAGAGGTCTGTGGGCTCATCACCCCTAAAACATGGTCCAGGACGTTGTATGTGATAGGCTTCATTTATAGTCATTTATATTCCTTACAACAGCCTCAGGAGGTACCACTTGCTAACTCCATTTACAGATCAGGAAAACTGAGGCCTGCGAGGTTCAGGCTTGCTTGCGGTCAGCCAGCCAGTACAAGCCTAAACTTTCACCATATCTCTCTGCTTCCCCATAGCCTTGCCGAAATCAGCGGGCTCTCTTCATGTCCAGTGGCCACGGTGGCAGGCTACAGAGCAGGTGGTTTTGGGTGGTTATTCACAAGGAAATCAACCTCTGCAGAAGAAGAGGCTGAGCCCATTACATTTCACAAGGGATGGGAATTGGCTGGGCCGAGTGTGCCTCTTAAGCAGGCAGGCACCACGGGGCAGCACTGGCAGGTCCCTGGCCAGACCTGCGGCTGCAGACGGTTTAAACATTAAACTAGGGGGTGGCCTTCTTTAAGAGCAGACCGTTTTATAAGGCACACGGTGCCGTCTAGACGAGGGGACGTTTATGAAAGTTGCTGTGCTGCGTGTTGGGCTCAGACACCTGACTTCATGGCTGTAGTCCTTTTGAAGGCGGAGTGAAATCTGACTCGTGCAAGAACAGATTGGATTTTTTTTTTTTTCTTTTTGGAGGGTGTATGGTTTCAGACATTTGGTAATCTCTTCCTGCTGGCCCCTTTACTTATCTCAGTCTTTGTAGATGTGAGGATGGAGGAAAACTGGAGAAGGGGCTTTTTTTCTATAAGGCTGGCCTCTCTGTGCATGTCTTCGGTAGCTTTTGGCCCTGAGGGAAATTATGTAATTATCTGTGCAATTTTTCCATCTTGTCCCTGTTCCCCCTCCCTCTCCACCTTGAGGACCAGAGTAGAGTTGCGTTGGCTGCCTCTTGTGTTGTCTCAGCACTGTGCTTGGTACCTGGTTGGCGCTCAAAGGAATAAGTGAGTAAACACATGCAGGAAAGCTGAGCTGGATTGTGTGAGTCAGCTTTTTTAATCTGAGGAGGAAGAGCTTATTCACCTGGGTGGACAACCACAAGAAGAGATGAGGAAGACGGTCCTAGGTTCAAGTTGTTCATTTCCTGTTTGGTCTCAGACTCAGGTGCCGTGATGATCTTGAGGGCCCCGGACCCTCCGAGCTTCCTGACATTTCAGATGAGGGTACAGTTTAAAGATCCAGGAGAGAGAGGTTCCAGCCCTTTGTATCTTTTAGGAACAAATGTGGTTTCCATTCCCAAGACTTCACTCATGGCCGCATGAGGAATCAGGTGGAATTCAAGTTTGCTCGTCAGATGAAAGGGAGAAAGGCCCCATTTCTGGGACACTCTCTCTGGGTAAACATGGTTGATGTTATTGAACACCTACCCTGCCTGGGCCAGGCACATTCTAAGCACCTGACGTGTAATCCTCACAGGGAGGGACCCATGAAGCTGTTACTGTTATTTCTGTACTTTACAAACGAGGAAACTAAAGCACAGAGAGGTCATGAAACCTGCCCAAGGTCACACAGCCAGCGAGGGATTTCAGCTAGGACTCAAAGCTATGTCGCTAGCCATTATGCCATACTGTTCACTGTGCACCTGGCTCGGTTTTTCCTTCAACTTCAGGAAGCAGGCACTATATTCCAAACTACATTTATCGCTCTCCCCCTCCTTTTTAAACAACTGTTTGAAAATGTGACAGTCATTCTTAGCTCTCTGAGTCCTAACAAAAATAGGCCTTGAGCTGAATTTGGCCCAGAGGCTCAATGACTGTGCAGCAAACAATGAAGCAAGATAATTTCAGATAATGTGAAATGCCCCCAAAGAGATAACATGGGGAAAGGTGTTGAGGAGGGGAAAGGTGTTGAGGAGGCGGCCAGGTGGCCTTATCAGCCAGTGGGGTCAGAGGGGCCCTCCCTAAGGTAAGGTGACCAGATTTTAACATCGGTAAAGCGGGACACCATTGATGGGGGCGGAGGGGGGGTTCTTTTTTTAAAAAATTATTATTACTTAAAATATTACAAAGTGTAGCACATATGTCTCTTTCCAAAAATCGGGACTTTTTTAAAACGCCGCGGGACATGGGACAAATTGTTAAAAATCGGGACTGTCCCGTCAAAAGCGGGATGTCTGGTCACTTTACCCTAAGGGAGTTGCATGAAGCTGGAGCTGGAGGGATGAGAAGGAGGCGAGGATCTGAGGGGTATAAAGCGCTTAGCACAGTGTCTGTGCCATATGTGAGTGCCTACGGTTATCACTGTCATTATTGTTCTTGTGGTTTGCCATTAGCTGTGGCCCTGGGTAGTCATCTCACTGCTCTTGGGAGCTGAACTGCAAGCCTTCTCTCTGGCCCTGGCAGTTGCCCAGTTCTGAGTGACTTCTAGCATCTGTCTCCTCCTGACTTCCACTACCCCTTTGAAATGGGGGATAGAATGACCCCTCTTTTACATTTTCAACAGAAGATTCATTGTTGGAAGAGGGAGCTTTTGTGGAGGGACAACCGCCATGCTTACTGACATTGTGTCCTCAGTGCCGAGGGGGGTTTTATTAGCATGTGGGCACTCCCCTTTCACACTGGGCGGAAAGCATTCCCCGGGCAAATTCAGATTCGCTGTGGGACCCTCGTGGGACCCTCACGGCCTCTGGCTCCTGTTGGGGGGAGGGGAGGATTGACAAGTGGGCTTATTTTCTTACTGCCAGAATGTCACTACCCTCCCCTGACCCTGGATGCTGAAAGAATGTATTCCTATTGTCATTGGACAATAGGGCCTCCTCAAGGGCAAGTTCAGCCTGCTGCATGATCAAAGGGGTGGTTTCTCCCCGCCTCCCATCTTAGTTCCTGGAGGAATGTAGCAGTTGGTCCAGCAGCCACCCACATCCTCCAGGCCTGTGTGTGCTCACTGTCTGCTTCCTCTGAGAACCAGCTCTCAGGCTCACCGGCCCTGCTCAGATGAAGTGAAGCCTGCCAGTCATACCCTTACATTTGACGTAAGCATGCGGAGGCTGTTCTTGCTGTGCACTGAATGGGGCTGTCGTGAATACCCGGGGTAGCTCTGAGCCTGGCACCCTGATGAAAAGGGGCCTTGTAGCCGGGAGCTTAATCTTGTCTGTGCAGCCGCCTTTTATCTGGCAGGGTGTCTCGTGTTCCCTATCTGCTTCCTTCATTCCTCGATTGCCCCTGTAGGTAGGATGTCCAAGAAATCCTAAGTCATCTTCCTGTGGTCCTGGCTTGGTGGTGTTGTTTGGCAGTGTTACAGAATTTACCAGGCGACCGAAAAATACACAGGAGTACTTGGAGATTCAGGAAAAACCCACTTATTTTCAGATATTTCGCATGCACTAGTACAGTGACTCGGGGACTGTTTCTCTCCAAATCCTGAGCAACCAATATGGAGGAAGCTCTCCCTTGATACCCTTTGGTTTCTTTGTCCCCCAAATATGGATGGGACTTCCCGGACCTTTGCAAAAGGGATGGGGATGGGGGCCGTGAGACACCTTACGGCCTGGCTTGGCGCCAAGCAGCACTGATAATAACCCCCTCTGCTGATAATAACCCCCCTCCGGGGGCTGTGTATTGTTCATGGTTTATGGCCTCTGGAAAATGGGAGTACTTAGGTAAACAGGTCTTGCAAGACCAGATTGTGGAGAAAGGGGCAGTGACTTAATTACAGGCTATCAAGAATGTACATTGGGTTCCTGGCACAGATTCAGATTGCTAGCCGCCCACCCCCCCAATGTCTTATTTTCCCCATCAGCAGGAGTCTCCCTTTTTCGCTCCAATTCCACTATCACTTCTCTTGTCTGAGCACTCATCACCAAATAGCATCAACCCTTGCCTCCCCTTCTCCGCCTTCCCTCTCTTCCTCCCTCTTTCTCTCCTCTCCTTTCCAGTCTGTCTGTCTACTTGCCTGCCTGCCTGCCCACACTAATATTATCTCAGGCCAGTCACGTGGCAGACATGGTGTTAAGCACCGAGATAAAGCAGTGAGTAAGATCTCCACTAGTGGAGAGTCAATTAATGACATAAATACAGATTTAACTACAACAGCGGAAGGTTCTGCAAAAGAGAAGTACAGAGAGCTGCTAGTCCATTTAACCGGTTTTGGGGAGATCAGTAAATAGCAGAAGCAATAATAAAAATAGCTTCCCAGTTCTTGCTGAGTTACTAGGAAACTGTGGGGCAGGTACATTAAGGCACAGACGCACCAGGATGGAGGTGACTCAGCAGGCTTTCAGAGCCCGCAGCAAATTGGTTGGCAGGCTTCTTCGTTACCATGAATGCCTCCCCCACCTAAGTAGCTTTTGTCCCTCTGAGAACCAAGGAAAACTAAATTACCAACCAACTTGTTCATGAGCAAAGATGAATCCATTGGCAAACATGTTTTTCCTTATTAGATTCCCGTGTCATTTAATGCCCTTTTATTGATGAATTTATTTTGAGTAATTGCTCTGCATCTTGGCCCTGGCACTTCTCAAGGGTTCGGATTTGCAGGCGATTGGTACCTAGCGCTGGGAATCCACTGGGGCTGGGCAGGGAGTCGAGCTGTCACTCCCTTGGTTTTATGCTGGTTTTCCCCTAGGTCGAGTCTTTTGGTTACGTGATGTGCTATTGAGGTGCCTTGGGCAAGAGCAAGGATGGAGGAAGGATTTGGCTTCTCAGCAAGAGCATAAACAAAGCATAACCTGGAGTCTTAAAACCCAAGGTTAGAGCAGACATGGCCTCCAGATAGGACATGCTGTAAAGCTTTTTGTAGCCAGCGCCATGGCAGCTGCCGGAGGAGCTGAGTGATACTAATTTCATGGATCCACGTTTAATCATCAATACCCTGTAATCCGAGCTCTCCGTTTTCCCCTTTTCAAAGGATCAGGATTCCTAGAGTAAATGAATCGGGCCATGTGAGCTGCCTCCGCTTTATGGAAAAAAAAAAAAAAAAAAGACCATCCTAAACCCCAGGCTGTTAAAATCTGATGTTTTCTGTTGTCCGGAGAAGGGTGTGTTTCTGCTATAAATGAAAGACATGACGGGGTATTCGAAGCTTTGCTTTGTTATTGTCAGTTCTGCCAACAAGTAACATCTGTATTTATTTTCCGAACTCCCCCAAATGGCTGATTTGCATCTGTTTAGTTCTCTGAGTAACGTTTCATTTCCTGACTTTACAGGTTGCTATAAAATCCATTCGTAAGGACAAAATTAAGGATGAACAAGACATGGTTCACATCAGACGAGAGATTGAGATTATGTCATCCCTCAACCATCCTCATATCATCAGTATTTATGAAGGTCAGTGATTTTTTTTTCTTCTTCTCATCCTCGTATCAGTTACCATTCCTCATACCATGGGGCCTGCCAAGATTTTTAGGTAATTGCCCTACTGGGCAGGAGCCAAGTATTTTTCCTCACGATGCAAAAATAGCCGGGTGTTAGCTCTGATTTAGTTACCTTGAATGCAACCAGACACACGTAGCACAGCTCCTTTTTGGTTATAAAATACCTCTGGCGGGTGCCTTCTTCCGGCTTCCCAGTGCCTTGGTGGTTGCTAAGCAACCCACCCTATGGAACGCCAGTATGTGAAACAGCCTTGGTTTCTGAAAAATGGCAGTTTATTGGGTGACCAAGTAAATTGTAAGCTTCATTCCCCAAAACTGATGCTCAGGGTGGGGGGTGTCATGAGTTACTCCACGTTAGGCTCTTTGGGTTAGAAAGTACCTTTGAGCAGATCCAATTAATGTTGAGAAAGAAGAGGGATCTGCTGGTGCAAATGCTGTAGCTGGTGTTTACAGAAAGGCAGGGTGGGGCAAAGCTTATAAAACTGCTCCTGCTTCAACCTCCTTGCTCCCTCGTGGGAAGAACCGGAGAGTATAAATTTCCCAAATCTTCGTTTTTAAAATATCCTGGGGAAATATTATACAAGCAATATGTGTTCATTGCAGAAATGATCAAAATATTAATGGTAAAATTAAAAAATACTTTCTGTTCTAACTCTCGGTTTGATAAAAAAGCTCTCTATCCACATTATATTTTTATCTACTTCTCTATATCTGTGTCTTCACCCAAAGTTAGATCATACGGCTTATACTGTTTGTTAGCTTGATTGTTTTTCAGTTTTTATGTTATGCATCTCTTCCTGTGTCAATAAATAGTCCCTTACAGAGACATTTGAAAATGCTTTATAGTATTGCATGTATGGAAATGCCATCATTTATTGAATTATCGACTTGTAGGTGACCGTTTCCTCCCTGTGTTATCACATTATCTTTCCTCTCTGTGTCTGTGTCTAAATCCCCCCCCCTTTTTTTAAATATATTTTATTGATTTTTTACAGAGAGGAAGGGAGAGAGATAGAGAGTTAGAAACATCGATGAGAGAGAAACATCAATCAGCTGCCTCCTGCACACTCCCCACTGGGGATGTGCCCGCAACCAAGGTACATGCCCTTGACTGAAATCGAACCTGAGACCCTTGAGTCTGCAGGCTGATGCTCTATCCACTGAGACAAACAGGTTAGGGCTAAATTTCCCATTTTTATAAGGACAACAGTCACATTGGATTAACATCCACCCTAATGACCTCATTTAACCTCAGTTATTTCTTTAAGGACCCCAATATCCATATAGGTTGACATTCTGAGGCATTGGGAGTTAGGACTGCACTATGTAAATTTCAGAGGGCCCAGCTTCAGCTCATAACACTGGAGTCCTGGTTAGTTGGTGGTCCTAGCACAGGAGTCTTCTGACCCCATTTGGTTTTTCCCCTCTGCCAGACCTCAGCCCTGTGTTTTTGACCTTATATCTTGTTTTTGCTGGCTCTGCGGCTGAACTCTCTGCGTCAGGCATCCCCCACAACCTGGCCTTTGCTATCCTTTTCAATGCTGGGACGTGGCAGGGACAGTGGGTGGCAGCAGTGGTGGTGGGACCCAAGTCTGTGAGTTGATGGACTGGCCTCTCAGCCTTTCAGAGAGAGAAAGGAAACCTCTGTGGAAGCTGATTGGTTGACAGGGCAGTCAAGAGCCTTAGCTGAGTGCAGAGATGCATTAATTTGCATAATGAAAAACCAATGCCAAGGTATCTAAGTGGCTACTTGGGCAACGGTCAAGTGAATAGAAGCTGTTAAGGAACTTTGTAATTTCTTTTTCAACAAGGACCTTTATGCTTAAACACACACACACACTCACACTCACACACATACATGCACGCGTAGCGTCAGCAGCAATGACAATAGCCACATGACAAAGCAAAGGTGTAGCTCCCTGTATGTTTAGGAACTTCAGGATTTCATGAGGGGAAGGCACCATCTTGGCTGTATTACCTGGTGATATTGAAAAACTAGTTCCAGAGAAAAAGTAATTCATTCTTAAAAAATGTCAAGTAAGTGCTTAATATGTACCAGGCCCTGTTCTAGTAAACAAGGTAAGCTCTGGCCCCACAGAGCTGACATTCAGAGAGTAGGCGAGTGATTAGGTTAAATGGCTTTTGAACTGAGACCTGAATGAGCAGGGTAAGTCCTTGGAAGAGTTTGGCATTCCAGGCAAAGGGAGCAGCATGTGTGGATGCTCAGAGGAGGGCAGGAGCTTGTGTTGGTAGAAGTGATAGGGCCTGTGAAGCTGTGAGGCTGCGGTGGTGAGTGAGTAGGATGGTGGCAGGAGAGAGGAGGTTGGAGAGGGCCAGATCTTGATCACATTGGCAGAAGGAGGGAGTGTGGATTTTACAGCAGGAGTGAAGGCAAGCCATTGATTTTGATGAGGGAAATAGCATTTTTCAATTTGTACTTTAAAAT
>PVJC01012575.1:0-39461 GCA_004026665.1 Murina feae | reverse complement strand
TGAGGGAAGTTTTCTGTCATTATTTCTTCAAATAGGTTTTCAATATCTTGCTCTTTCTCTTCTTCTGGCACCCCTATAATTCTGATGTTTGTGCACTTGAAGTTGTCCCAGAGACTCCTTACACTATCTTCATACTTTTTGATCCTTTTTCTTTTTTCTTCTTTTCTTTTTTCTTTTTGCTTGTCCCGCTGGGTGGGTTATGCTTCTTCATATTTCATATCTTTGACTTGCTTCTTGCGATCCTCTCGTCTGCTGTTGGATTTCTGCATAATATTCTTCATTTCAGTCAGTATGTGATTCATTTCTAGTTGGTCCTTTATCATATCCTTGAGGGTCTCATTAAATTTATTGGCAGTCTCTAGCATTTTCTTGAAAAACCTAATAACCGTGGTTTTGAACTCTATATCCTGTCGTTTTCTTTCCTCCATCTCTGTCATTTGTGACCTGTTTCTGTGTCTCCGCAGTTTGGCTGCTTCCCTTTCTGAGTTAGGCAATCACTGAGAAGAATTAACCTCTAAGCCACTTGTTTATGAGAGTCAGCTGTGTCTATAGTGGGAGAACTTCTGTGCTGGAGACACCCTTATGGGGCAAGAGTTGTTTCAGTGGGGCTTTTGTGCTCACTGCATCTGCCCCGAGTGTGTTCCTTGTGGATATGAGTTTTGTTTAGTATGGTCCCTCTCTGGCCACTGGGTGAGGCTGGCTCTTTTATCTTTAAGGAGGTGTTGATTTAGCCTTTGCCTTAGGCTACTCAGCCTTTTATATGCAAAAGCCTCTGACGCAGCTTGCGAGGGGCGGAGCCTCGGGGAGTTTGCAGGGCAGGGCGGAGCAAATAGCTATGGCGCTTCTCAGCCCTGCACTAAGAGACACACCCGGGGTCTCTGTGTCCCACGGTAATTGCTGCAAGCAACGCTGAGAGAAACCCACTTTGGATTTCCTCCCGGTGCCAGTCAGTCCCCCTTTTCCGGGTGTCTGGGTCCTCAGAAACTCGCTTGGAACTGGAGTTCAGAGCCGCTGGGAACTTGTGGCTCTCTCCGTTTTGGAAAAGAACCACGTCCTCCGGCGCCAACCCTCTCCCCAAGCCCCGTGTGCCGTACCTCTGTACTTTGCTTCTGCCGCTCCTCTGAGTCTCAGATTCTTTCTAGTTGTAGGATTTTCACTCAGCCAGCCTTCCTGTGGTTGTGAGTGGTGTCCGTGTTTTCTTTTCGTGGATATTCTGAAATAGTTGTTCACGACTGCATTTACGGTGTTTACCTTATGCCGCCATCTTGCTGTCTGTCTCTTTTGTTGGTTCTTTATAGTGTGAATGGTCTCATTTATAATGAGCCACAGTGAGGGATAGCCACACTGATACAGCTCTTAAATGCAGGGACCCTAACCAAGGTAGAAACCTGCAAGCAAGTCAGTAGACTCCTGAGGAGACCCAGATGGTGAGACTGAACAGGGTTTAAAATCTTCAAAGCACTGGTAAGGAGTCCCAGAAATAGTTCTTGGTATACACAGAGGTCACAGTTAATGAACCGGCCTGTGTGCACACTGATATGCTCTATATGTAAAGAGTTGAAAGTGTATGTCTTTTTCCCTGAGTTGTTATGACAAACAGTGATAAATATTTCAGTTGACATTTTTGTAGCCTGCTCTTCCCAAACAAAGACATTTTCTTTTTCACAAGCTTTTATCTTAGGAGGACTATTAAGTTATGATGTAGGAGAGATATCTACCATTGGTATAGTTGTATAGGATTCCTTGATAAGCATGGTAACTATTTTTATTTCTTTTGGTTGTATTTCTCAATAATTACATGGGTTTTGAAAGACATCCAGGATTACTTTATAAGGTGATGGGGTTGATTTTTCTCTCTGGATAAAATATTATATGCCTATAATTCTATGTAATTATAAAACCAGTATCTGAGTCTAGAGATATTTGTCGTTTATTCTACATTATAGAAGAGCTGTTCATGTCTTATCCTTGATGGGGTGGTTTGTTAGCATTAAGAGATATTCCCATTGTTTGAGTGACCCCAAGAGTTGGGAAAGGGCAACATGTTCAGAAAGAGATCAGTTGGCAGATGAGGCCATGGTCTGAGAAACATTCTTAGAAACAAAGTAGAGGAAATAAGTTTTTTGTTTGTTTTGAAAATGGAGAGGAAAAATGAAGAAAAGGAGTCATAGAAAACAGGAGGAAAACTGGAAGAAATATTACACATTAAAAATCTTACAGGGAAGTCCATCAGTTGGATTGGGCATAACCAAAAACTCTGCTTTTGTTTCCTTGTCTTAGGTAAAAGTTGCACTGCTGCTGATCTGAAGGTCTCAGATAAGCTGTTGGTGCCTTGACGCCATCGGCTTTTGGAGGCTTCTCGGGTTAGCTTCCACGTGCAGTCACATGGGAAGTGTGGCAGACAAGTCCATTGGTCTCGGTTGGAAGTTCATTTTCATTTTGACATTTTGAAACCCAGGTAGACTGTTGCAGCTGTTGTCAACGGGACCTGAAATGGCTCCTTTCAATAACTGTTCTAAAGCATTTCTACTTCTGTGTCACTTAGCATTTTCTGCAAAACAATCCCAGAACTAGGTGGCTTAAAACAACCATTTATTCATTCATAATTCTGTGGATGAGCGATCTGGTTGGGCTCAGAGGGGACAGTTTTCTCTATTCCTCATGGTGTTGTCTGGCTTTGCACATGCACTTACAGTCAGTGGTAGTTGATGGCCTCATTTACACTAAGTCCAGCGATTGCTGGCTGTTGACAGAACAGTGGAAGTAACAGGGCCACGTGTCTAGTCACCTAGCAGGCTAGCTCAAGGACATTTACATGATACTGGTTGAGGGTTCCTAAGAGCAGCCAGAGAGAACAAGCTCCAATGTGCAAGCAGTTTTCAAGTCTGCTTAAGTCCTGTTAATGCCTTGTTGACCACAGCAAATCACATAACCACGCTCAGACTCAAAGAGTTGAGAAATAGACTCCAACTCTTAACGGAAAGATCTGCAAAGTCAAATGCAAAGGAGCATGCAGATGGATGGAAGAACTGTCACCGTTTTGCCATTTAATATGTACTGAAATCTTTACTGGTGAACCTGGTCACTGAGCTAGAAGTCAAAGGTTTGAATGATGTCTCCTTTGGGAAGGCAGCTTCTCCATGTTGGGCATGAGTGTATACTAGATTAGTCTCTGGCAGTATTTATCTCGAGCTGCCTGCAGCAAAATATAATGGTTGGTGGAGTTATTCTCAATCATTACATGGTGTCCCAGAAAGAAAATCTGTGTGAGCTCTGTGGAGGTGATCCTGTGGCCGTTAACACCAGTGACAAAACTGGAAGCTAAGGCTGGTTAAGGATTTCTGGTAGTTTAGACTTAGAGTCAGCAAATTTTTTGAGTACAAGGCTAGGTAGTAAATATATAGGCTTCCCAGGCCACATATGACCTTTGCCACATATTCTATGTCTCCTTGTTTTTTAAACAAGCTTTCAAAGTATGTTATTTTTATTTCTATTTTTATTTTTTAGTTTGCGGACCACATGAAAACAGTCCGCAGGCCAGATTTGCCCCAGGACTGTAGTTTGCCAGCCCTGATCAGGACACTCTTAGCTTCAGTGTCTCATTCTCCTTTCCTGAATGGAGAGTAGGTTTCTGAGTTAGGAGAAAAGCCTGGCAGAGTTCCTGTAGGACTGACAACAGTGACATGCGTTCCACAATCACTGGAGAGGAAGGCAGGGATTCCCTGTGCCGGTAACACAAAGTCTACCAATGCTTTCCTTTTGTCACATCTGTAGGTTTTCATCAATGAATGGGTGTATCCATCCTGAAAACTTACAGACTGCTGACGATGTGTCGCGACAGCCCAAAGACCCGGGTAGTTGTATGAAATCCATTTGTAAATGTTCCGAGGGCCTTGAGAAGGAGTTTCTGTATTTTGCCTTCCCAGGTTTACCTGGGTTATGTCGATATAGGTAAGACGTGATTCTCTCACTTCTTGGTCAGATTTTGAAAAATCTATTTTTGTGTTTGTATCTACTGTGCCACTCGATTGGATTCAAGATGCAAAACATCCTGGGGCTATTTAATCAGCAGCCACTGGCTGGGTTGTGTTACTTCTGAGCAGCTGTCAGGATCTTTATCAGGACCTGTGTTTATGGAGAAAGTACTCCTGTAATTGCCAATATTGTTGTGTGTATTTTTTTGAAGGTTGGACTGATGGTTCTGAGCCAGTATAAATTGAGCCAGTTTCCCTTCCACATTTGGTGGGGAGAGAAGTGAACTTGGTGGAACTTGTTTTGGGGGTAACGAAAGCTGCTTGTTTAGCATGTGAGTGAGAAGGGCATCCATCGATTTCTGGGGCAATGTCCTGTCCGTGAGTGTCTACCTTAACTGAAAGACGTTTTTCAGTCTTCAGACGTTTTTCAGTCTTCAGACGTTTTTCAGTCTTTTAGTGAATCATTAATGTCTTTACCAGTTCTGATCAGGGTACCATAGGAAATCAAAAATTCCCTTTGTGTCCATAGCATCCCAAAGTTATGCACAATTCCAAATTCACATCTACTATCTACTGTTTCTTTTCCTTTTTTTGCCAGAGTGCAAAGTCAAGTCAGAGCGATTAGTTCATCCACTTGGGCAGATTGAACACAAGGCAAAGGCACAGCTTTGGTAGCTCCTGCCCAGTGGTGACAAAAGTATCTTGCATAGGAGATGCTTTTGTCATGTTTAAGGAAAGACCCACCCAAAAATAGTATTAGCCCGGCCTGCATGGCTCAGTGGTTGAGTGTCCACCTATGAACCAGGAGGTCATGGTTTGATTCCCAGGCAGGGCTCAGGGTTGCTGTCTCGATCTCCAGTGGGGGATGTGCAGGAGGCAGCCCATTGATGACTCTCTCTCATCATTGATGTTTCTGTCTCTCTCTCCCACTCCCTTCTTCTCTGAAGTTAATAAAAATGTATGTTTAGAAAAGAATAAATAAATAAAATAAAATAAAATTAGTATTAAATCAGGATTGACTAAGATTTGACCTGGGTATTCTTGTCCATATAGTTTTTCATACAGAAAAGTACTGATCGGAAAGAGACCAGGGAATTTTCACATATTCCTGTGTAAATTTCTTCCAGGTAGAAATAGAACATTTCCTAGCACCTCAGAAGGTTCCTTTGCCCCCTTCTCGGGCAGAACACAGCCCTCCTTGTCCAGAGGGAACCACCATTCCTCCCTCTATCACCATCGGTTAGTTTTGCTTCTTGAATGTCACCTAAGTGGAATCACACAGTATACAGCCATTTCTTTTTGGCTTCTTGTGTGCAATGTAATTTCTGTGAGGTTTATATGTGTTTTTGCATATATCAATTGTTTGTTATTTTTATTGCCATGTATATAAACCACAATTAACATGCATTCTATTATTGTTGGACATTTGGATTGTTGTCACTCTTTGTTATGAATAAGGCTGCTAAGGATATTACTGTATATTTATTCTGGTGGACACATGCACTAATTTCTCTTGGGTATATTTCTGGACAATTTGGTAGGTTCTGGGCATATGTTCAGCTTTAGTAGGACCTAGGCGTCCCCAGGGTACCACTCACTACACATCATGGATTTCTCTTCGCCCAGAAGGGGAAGTAAGTGGTGGGATTCAAATGGGAAGGATGTTCACTTGTGATGTGCAATGTGGACAGTAGAAGGAGACGGCAGCTGACAAAGAAAAGCTGAGTGTTGCCTGGAAGTATCAGGGGTTGCACAGCATGTGGAAAGCAGAGTTAGTGTGGGAGTAAGCACTATTCAGCCTGAGGCAAGAGCTTTGATCAGTTAGCCATGGCTGCCCCACCCTCATGCAGGCAGGGTGGGTAGTTTGTAGTTACCAGATCAAGAGGTCTGTTCAGCTGGGCAACGGGCTTCTGTGTGACCCTCTCCACTGAATTAACACACCTGTTAGGCAGCCTTGTCTTTTCTGGACGTTACAGAGATGGCTTTGGCAGTTGGCGCCATGCAAAACCTAGTGTTGCTGTGAGAGACTTCTACCGTAGCCTCCCAAGGGAAGGGTTTGGGAATCATGTCTTAAGAAGCTCTTGTAAGGGCAATCCTGAAAACCTCTCAGTTGCCCTTGAGTTTGGGGCCTTGAATGCAGTGGGATAGTTTCTATTTTGGAGGAGGATAGAGAGTAGGTCTGCCTGTAGACAGATCATGACCAAAAATATGGAGTCTCAAAATTTGTTATTTTTTAATTATGTAGTTACAGATGTCCAGTTATGTATACCAAAATTATGTCGAATTGTAACTTTTCTCTAATTTATTTTGTCCCTTTTCCTGCCAATTTTATGAAGAGATATTTGAAGTCTTCCTGTGAATGACTTGTGAACTGCCTGTTGTCCTAAAGTGGATTCTCATGGAAAAGTTGAATGATTCAGCCCTAACTGGTTTGGCTCAGTGGATAGAGCGTCGGCCTGTGGACTGAAAGGTCCCAGGTTCGATTCTGGTCAAGGGCATGTACCTTGGTTGTGGGCACATCCCCAGTGGGGAGTGTGCAGGAGGCAGCTGATCGATGTTTCTCTCTCATCGATATTTCTGACTCTCTATCCCTCTCCCTTCCTCTCTGTAAAAAATCAATAAAATATATTTTTTTTAAAAAGAGAAAAGTTGAATGATGCAAATCATTTATTTGGACATTCAGAAAAATATGAGGGTGAGTCCATAAGGCCTCAAGCACCATGTTTTTTACACATGAAGCAAGCAAGCACCAACTCTCCTTAACTCCTGATTATTAAAGAAGGCTGTGTGTATATCCACCGCCATAAAATGTGGACTCATGGGGAAATGGAGGACAAGATAGTATTTGGGTAAGAACATAATGAATCGAAGAATCGTAGTTCTGTTGAATTCTCAGCGGTCTGAAATACCCCGGGAGCACTTCCCATTAGGTTTATTAACTAACAGTGTGAGCATTATCAGGTTTGGACACATAGAAGTAGCCCATGTTCTAAAGAGGGGGGGAAGGGATTGAATATGAGATCTGGCCAAACTTGAGTAAATCTTAGGGTCTCTTTAAATCTTCGTATGGTCAGCATTCATAAGCCTAGCCTTTCGCCTTTGGATGTGGTTCCTATGCTTAAGCTATGGCCCTTCTAGGATTTCAGTGGAATGTTCCGATTGTTTACCAAGCCCCTCTACATTGAAGGGGCGTGCATCCTCGACTGTCTTCCAGTGTTGGGCAACTGTTGACATCTCTACTCAGCATGTCCAGGCTTCCAGCTGTTGCTTTCTACTGTGTTCCTTGGCGTTTTCACCTGGCACATGTGCAGTGCAGCAGTCAGCTAAGGAGCTGGATGTTCGTATGCAGATATCAGGGCTTGGCTCCCTTCTCTGCGGCATTTCCCTGCTCCATTCTCAGCCTTTCTGAGAGGCCCGGATTCTGATTCTGACTTTCAGGCCAACAAGAAGGTCCCTTTGCTTGAGAGTCTCCTCCTGGCCCATGGGCATGGGTCGTTGGGATCTCAACACATGTGTTTTCCTTCTTTCGAGGTGGGAATATCCTCTGGTTCCAGCTTGCAGTCCCTCTACAGTGGTTTTATGTTTTGTCTAGAATTTGTCATTGTTACTGGCAGGAAGGTTAGTTAGTCTGTTATAAATACTTTACCATTACTGGAAGCTGGAATTGAGAGGCAATAAAATGGTGAGGGAGAGGTAGCCACACCTTCATTTTCAACCTTCTCCTTTTTCCTTCACTCTTCCTCGCCTACCATCAATCTTTCCACCACTAGCACTTGTCTAGAAAGGCCCTGGAAGTCAGTACGAAGGAATGAACAGAATAGATGGTCGGGATGAAGGGTGGCGCAAGAATTTGGAGAAGATAACATTCCTTTGCATGTACACCTCCTCTCATCAGTGACATCCTGTGTGTACAGGAGTAGGTCCAAATCTAGCTGTGGACCATTGAACAACTAAGGTGCACAGGCCGCACTCCACACCCACTACATCCAAAACTGGTGGAAGGGCCCAGGTGATGCAATGGTTAGCCATCATTGGGACCGTTTCTCTCCGCTGTGTCTGGAGAGACACAGCAAATGGATGCGTGTGCACGCCGGCAAGGTGAGAGCATTCCCATGAGGTGAAACTGCCACCCCTGCCACAGGCTTGCAGACGCCGAGTTGCTGAGGGCTTGTCCCGTGCTGTGGAAAGGGTCAGCCAGCGTATGTTTTGACAGTGACACCCGATGCCTTGCTTCATGGGAAATAGTTCCGGAACAGCCAGGAAGTCTGAAGTGCATTGAGAATGTGTTAAATGTGAGGTGTCCTGTTAGGTTTCTCAGTCTCTCAACAGCCCTGAAATTTGTTTGTCCTCATTCTAGTTTCTATGCTCCTGAAACAAAAAAGGCCTTTTATTGTCCTGCATCTGTCACTTAAACTCAGGAAACAAACCTCACTTATCTTTCCAAGTGTTTTACTTGGATCAAAAAGCAGCTGAACACAAATGCTTTATGATGCCTGAAAAATAACACCCAGAGGTACTGTTCTAAAATGACTTTGAAATCCTCCTCCTTTAGTAAGAGTCTCTCTCCTTTGGGAAGATAATTTTTTAAGAGGGAATAATCTGGTTCTTGGCATTAGCCTCAGGCTCCTTTGCCATTAAATGTTGTAAACAAAGCTCTTGCTTATAAGTGAACATACGTCAAGTTTCAGGGATATTGAACTTCTCAGTCAGAAAAGCGACATGTGCCTCACTATGAATCGATAGCCTGATTCTGTGACCGCACTGGAGGCCATTGGCTCAGGACAGGGTGGCCCTCCACGGGAGGGCTTACATGGGGATGACAGGGTGTGGTTCCCATCCTCCATGTGTGAGAGATGGCAGGAGTTCCCCTTGGTAGATTTCTAGAAAGTACATCATTATATCTTCTCTTTCGTGGCGTGTGTATTGCAGTAACACTAGTCGGTAATGAGAAAGTGTGTATATGATGATTTTTTCCCTTCAGAAGCACAATCAATGAGCCATGGTTTTATTTTTAGTTGTTTCTTCTTTTCCTTGCTATACATTCACACCTGGATTTTCCAGGTTCCAATGCAACTTCCTGTAAAGCAGTGAGGATGATTTTTTTAAAAAAAAGTGAATATAATACCTAGCACGTAGTCCTTTAATACATAAAGTTTTTTGATACTTATCCTATCTAATAAAAGAGTAATATGCAAATTAACCATCACTTCGGGACAAAGATGGCAGCGCCCATAGCGGTGGGGCAGGACGCTGGCGACGTTACCCTGGCAACGGGAGCCCAGCAGGTAATCAGACAGCAGGCCCACCGGAGGAGGAGCCAGCGATCGGGACCCCGCGGGCAGCGACCAGCAGGGCCTACTGGGAGGCCACCATGATGACCCCCGAGTAGATAAGCTGGGGCTGCAGGCAGCACCCAGCAGAGCCTGCTGGGTGGTTGCCATGATGACCCCCGAGCAGACAAGCGGGGGCTGCAGGCAGCACCCAGTAGGGCCTGCTGGGTGGTGGTGGTGGCGAAGGGGGAGTAAGCGATCTGGACCACAGGCAGCACCCAGCAGGGCCTGCTGGGAGGTCACCATGATGACCCCTGAGCAGACAAGTGGGGAGCAAACAAGTGGGGACATTACTCTGGCAACGGGAGCCCAGCAAGCAATCAGACAGCAGGCCCACTGGAGGGGCAGCCAGCGATCGGGACCCTGCGGGCAGCGCCCAGCAGGGCCTGCTGCGAGGTCACCATGATGACCCCTGAGCAGACAAGTGGGGGCTGCAGGCAGCACCCAGCAGGGCCTGCTGTGCTGCCATGGGGGAGCAAGCAATCTCTGGGAGTTCGCTGTGGTGACAACCTAGCAGACAAGCATGCCACAGGCAGCACACAGCAGAGCCTGCTGGGCAGTGGTGGCCGCCATGGGGGAGCAGGCAAGTGGGTGACCAGAGAGCAGGCAATCGGACCTGTAGGCAGCACATAGCAGGGTGTGCTGAGCTGTGGCTGTGGTGAAGGGGGAACAAGTAATGAGGTCCCGCAGGCAGCACCCAGCAGGGCCTGCTGGGCGGTGGCAGTGGCAACTGGGGAGCAAGCAATGGGCACTCACAGGCAGATACCCAGCAGGGCCTGCTGGGTGGTAGCTATATCCACCAGAGAGCAGGCAAGTGGGGTGACCAGGGAGCAGGCAATCAGCCTGCAGGCAGCACCCAGCAGGGCCTGCTTGCCCATTCCCTGGTGTGAATCAGACAGGCCCAGCAGAGAGCAGAGAACCACATGGAGTGGGCCCAAACCATCAGTAGCACATCTCCTGAGGGCTCCCGAATTGGAGAGGGTGCAGGTCGGGCTGAGGGACCTCCCCGCCTGCCCTCCCCCTCCCCCACCTACCCATACACGAATTTCGTGCACTGGGCCCTTAGTTAGTTATAATTATATATACCACTTTGGAGCCCTGTGAAAGCATGGATTGTATAAACAGAGCTTTAATTGATACTTCTTTCCTACCTATTTTTCCAAAAGAACAACTAGGTAAAAGATAACTACTTAGAGACTCTATCAACATATTTTCCTTTTTAAAATATTTTTTATTGTTGATAGTATTACAGATATCTCCCATTTCTCCTCCCCCCTCCTCCCTATATTTTCTTTCTCATGTTAGACTTTTCTAAAGTCTTTGCACAGCATTATTGTTTGATTTGACCATCTGTGTAGGATGGAAAACTGATTAAGAGAAGTGAGGCGGATTTGAAATATTTTGGGCAACCAAAGAATTTTGAATACGCACTTTAAATTCAAATTGCAGCCATCCTTTTCACATCTCTAGGAACATCAAGTTTCATGAAAAGGCCCTAAATTCCCCGTTTTTATGGGCTTCTTCCTTAATCCTCCGCTAGAATGCTAACTATGCTCCTCCTCTGGAGACTACATTAGGTGCATCTTGAATTCATTTCTTAGAACATAAGAAATCTTTCTCTTCCCCGTACGCTGTCAGTACCATTTATATTTTAAATGAAAGGCAACCCCTCTCCTAAGGAGGAACTCTATCTTTCTTTGGGGATTATCTAAACAATGTCACGTGTCCTCTTTTCTCTGTTCCATCTTCACACGAGAAAGCATAAATCATGGGACCCAACAAATAAACACAATTGACATGTTATTTCTCTTTCCATAGAGACATCAGTTCTTTAATCTCCCATTTCTTGTGAGCAGGCCTATTTTAGAGGACTGAAACCCTAATGTACACACAATGGTATTCTGTAAGGAAGAAAGGAAACTCTAATGGATCTGCGTGTTAGGGAAATTTAATGTAACACGACTGCATGAATGCCTCGTGCTGCTTTGCTTCTCTCATCCTGGTTGACTACAAAAGCCAGAAAGCACTCCTGCTGAAAGGGTGAGAGCAGCAAGCGAAGGGGAAAGTCTTACCCTCAAGTGCTGGCAGTGCTCGGTGCCAAGAACCTGAAACTGTCTTTCAAGCGTGATGTTTCATTGTTAAGGTTTTATAAGAAGCTTTAACCCATTAGGAAAAGGGTGACTTAGAAATCGGGGCTGGAGGGGGGAAGCAGCCGTTTTGCCCCACTCATTCTTCTCTAGTATAAACAAGGTATTAGACTAATGCTTTCTTGGCATAACACGGAACTCTGAACTCACAGAAGAGGTGCAATTAACGCTCACCTGGCTTCAGAGGTCTTCTTTCCATAAAAGTTAAACTCTAATGACGGGCACTCGGTGGCCAAGACTGGTCCAGGATACTGGCCAGCACTTTTCATTGGTACAGAGAGCAGTTCTACCAAAATAAAAGTCATTCGACAGACTGGAGGAAGCCCAAGTGAGGAGTGGCAGGGGGCGCTTCTTTATGTGTCTGTTTCAGGGGTGAGCCCCTTGGACAGGGGCCTGCTTGTGTATGTGTCAGGTTTGTGAAGTTCTCAAGACAACCCGGGAGTTTCTTTTGGAATCTGTTTCAGAAAGGCTAGGAGTTTGGGGAACCCACTGGATGGCTGGTTTACCACCCGAGTCAGTTCTGTGTCATCAGTGTACCAGGGAGAACTTGGAAACTGCTTTGTAAAAGAAGACATTTCACATCCCACTTAACCTCCTCCTCCACCTGACAGAGATATTGTCTGCTCCCGGTGTGCATTTGGGTAAGTAAACAATCAAATAAGTGATTACTGGAGCCGCCGAAAATGACATTAGAGAATTTAGTGTAGATGAAAACGAAGGGGAAATATGCCGCTTCTTCAAGGTTCCCAGACTGTATGTTAAATATTACTTTGTCCAGGATGAAGGCATGTTTCTTAATGACCATCCTACCAGTGGGTCGGAATCTAGACGTAAACATTAATAGGATGATCTTTACACAGTAGAAGAGACATTATGTGTAGAGCTATTGGTGGCAGGCACGCTGCCACTTTAATAAAGTCTCATTTCAAGCATCCACCAATACTTTATGAGATCACATGTAGTTTTCTTTTAATGATGTGTTAAGTTCTAAAGTATCCAGTTAGTAGCCTGTTTCTGAAGTCGGTTTCCTTAGAGCAGGACAAGGCAATCAGTTCAGGATAGCCTAGTTCCACTGGGGGGTGGAACTCTTCAAGGTCAGGTGGGAGGGACATTGGCTCCTGGACAATATAAGTTGTAAGTAAAGGTAAGGTTATTGTGCAGGAGGAGGAGACTAACAAAACTCTGCGAAACTCTTGCGAAGCTTCACTTCTCACTGCCACGGGGTGTGGAGGGGGGACACGGGGGGAGGCGGTTCTTGGAAGCAAATGGTGATTAGTACAAAGGCTGCAGGGCATCTGATAATTAACATTTTATTTATATTTTTATTTGATTAGTGTGTGTTCAACTCTTTAGCTTCAGGAGAGCAGAGACTCCTTGTCTGTGAGATCTAAAATGCCTCCCAGGTTGGCAATCATTTGACCTCCTTTCTTTTTCCTTCATTATCCAAGACATTTCCTTGGAGAAATGTCTACTGTCTTTCTCATCAGCCACTCCCACCCCACCCCACCGCGTGTAACCACCGTCACACTCTCCACATTGCCATGTCTGCCCAGGGCATAGGTGTGATGTTTGCTCCAGCATACAAAGGCCTGCAGCAGCATGAACGAGGTCGGGAAATACAGGCCCTTTGAGCTTTGGAGGTATTGTGTCTCATCTCCAACATAGGGAACCCTACGTCCCCTGAGCAATTCCAGAAGTGGTACCACTCAGCCCTAGTGAATATCCCTGTTGTTTTGGTTGATCAGTTTTTACTGCAAAGAAATGTAAACATCCTTACCATGTACCAGGACCAATGGGTACACTGTGAAAATAAAATCAGAAATGAGCACCAGCATTTGGTCTTTATCCTGGGAATCTTTCTTATTTTTTAAAAATACCGTATTTTCTGGCATATAAGACTACTTTTTAACCCAGGAAAATCTTCTCAAAAGCCGGGGGTCATTTTATATGCTGGGTGTTATCTTATAGGGCGGGTGCTGAAACTTCTGAGCCGGACTGGAAAATCTGCGGTCGCCGCATACGGTGGGGGGAGCTCAAAAACGGCCGCACTCCATTCATTTCAATGGAGCCGGACGGAGACCACAAGTGTCTCAGGTCGGCTCCTTTTTGTGCCGCATACGGTCTCCGTCTGGACTTTTTAACCCAGGAAAATCTTCTCAAAAGTTGGGGGTCGTCTTATATGCCGGAAAATATGGCATTTTTTTTTTTTTTTTTATTGCCCTGACCGGTTTGGCTCAGTGGATAGAGCATCAGCCTGTGGACTCAAGGGTCCCAGGTTTGATTCCAGGCAAGGGCATGTACCTTGGTTGCAGGCACATCCCCAGTAGGGGGCGTGCAGGAGGCAGCTGATTGATATTTCTCTCTCATCAATGATTCTAGCTCTCCCTTCCTCTCTGTAAAAAAATCAATAAAATATATTTTAAAAAATATTTTTTATTGATGTTTAGAGAAGAGGAAGGGAGAGAGATAGAAATATTCATGAGAGAGGAACATTAATGATTAGCTGCCTCCTGCATGCCCCCTACTGGGCATTGAGCCTGAAACACGGGCATGTACCCTGACCAGCAATCGAACCAGTGACCTCTTGGTTCCTGGGTTGACACTCAACCGCTGAGCCACAGAGGCTGGACCCCTTCTCATTAAAAAAAATACATATATATATATTGAGTTTTAGAGAGAGGAAGGGAGAGAGAGAGAATGAGAGAGAGAGAGAGAGAGAGGGAGGGAGAGAGAGAGAAAACACTGATGTGAGAGGAACACATCCATCAGGCTGCCTGCTGCATGCCCCCTACCTGAGATTGAGTCCGCAATCTGAGCATGTGCCCTGACGGGAATCAAACCACCAGCCTTTCAGTGCACAGGACAACGCCCAACCAGCTGGGCCACACGGCCATGGCCCCCTCTCATTCTTGTCAGCACTGACGCCTCCGCCAGGCTACTCCATTTCCAAAAGGGAACCAGACTATGTTTTGTGTGTAGCAGGGGGTAGTCAATAAGAAGATAGTGTTCACTGCAGAAACAGAGCACGTGCCTTGGTCCAGTTTTTACCTGGTGTCCATGGCCCCCATTCTATAACTTCATCAAAGTTTGCTTTTCAGCATCTTTATATTCATAACCTATCCCTTCATCAAGTGATATCGATCTATCTTTAAAAAGTTAATGACTTCTGCTTTTATAATTTGGTTCTTATGTTTGGCAACTAAACGAGAAACCCAGGGCGGCCTCCCTCCTCAGAATGTGTCACTAGGGGATGGGCTTTTTTCTTCAGAGACACATGTCAAGAGACCTTTTCACAATTACTCATCTTAAAATGCACTTAAAAAATTTCAAGTAACTGTGTATCCACGTGTGCATGTGTGCACGCACATGCCCATTAGTTTTACTAATGGTGAGGCAGCTTTAAAGCACAGGCAATGTGATTCTTTTCATTCCTTCCAGACTGTGGTCCAAGGTGAATACATTAAATGTAGAGCTTGGGATTTACCTAATGGTTTTCAGAAGCCAACTCCATAGCTTTGATTAATGCTGCCTCATAATACCAATGATGTGTATCTCGGTAAATCATTAGGACGTTTTCCCCTGGTGATATATTAAAGCCATACATTACAGGCTACTGTGGCTCAGCTGATATATTGCTTGGGGGGAAGCACACCCATCGCCTGGAGGCCATGTTGCGCACACTTGTGTAGTTAAGCCTGGCTGCTTTTTTACGGAGTCTGTTTGTAGCATTGAAAGTGTTCAGAAAGCTTGTTTTTTCCCCTAATACCAAAGAGATGCTCCTCAAATGTGCTTGATTCCTTTGTTCCAAAGGTACAAAACTCTGTCCAAATACAAATCCATGTGAAAAATGTTGAACACAGGTTAAAGCATGGATTTCAGAATCATCAAAATTGGTGGGTTTGAGTTTTGGCTCTCTCCTGTGATGATAGGTGGTCGTGAGTACGTCAGTCATTTAAACTTTCCAAAAAATGGGAGCATGTGGGGTGTGTGTGTGTGTGTGTGTGTGTATGTGTGATCTCACAGAGAGGATGAGCTAAGATCATGTATGTAAAGTGAAAAGCCGAGTGGCTGTCCGTGAGTCATAATAAGTAGTAGCAACTTGTGAATGTTTCAGCAGGGACTCCTGACCAACATTTCTGTGACCAACTTGGACTGTTTACTGCTTTATTTTGAGCTGCTCTGAGGGACTAGGTTTACATAGGAGTCAAGGTTAATGATCCAGGTAATGTCCTCCCCTTGGAAATCATACGGCAGAGTTGCAGGGCAGTGCAAGCGGTGGGTCCCGCGGGCTCTGTCCTCCTCAGGCAGCCTCCTCGCTGGTGAGGCCAGCTCAGCTCTGCATTTCGAGCACAGAACGCCCTGTGCCGCAGTGGACAGCTCTCAGGAGAAAGGAAGGACCGGGCGTCCTTGTTCTTGTCCTGTGCTTTTGGCTCTCGGTGCTGGAGGCAGAAGAAAAATATGAAACTGGAGGAACAGCTTTTTTCTCCCACCAAGTTCGGCTAAAATAATTTGGTTTCCAGCATCCAAGATAATCCCTGCCAAACTTTGGTTTCAAGTGAGGCTGCCCTGGTCTGATCTCTCAATCAGCAAAATCCATTGTTATCTTTTAGAAAATGCTCTCTTCGGTTGTTAACGAAATCTACCTGTGCCCCATGGAAACACCTACGGGGGAAATTACATTTATTGCACATGCAACATAGCAATAATAACACAAATAATGGCTTTTTCTGTCATTTCACCAGCCTGACACTTCTGTTTTCATTTTTCTAGAATCCTCTTCAAGGTCTTGAACCTATCCACACATAATTGTATGTAGTTACATTGCTGCATAGGTACGATCATTAATTTATATTAACTTTATTAGAGAAGTAATACATGAATATAAATGCACTGTAAAAATTCAAAACTAGAATTCTATAGAGCTAACAAAAATGTCACCATTACCTCACTTCAACCAGTTTGTGTTTTGTTATAATTGAGGGATTTTTGTAAATGACATCATCCACAAGTGTTGTCTGTAACTTCCTTTTATTCACTTAATAAATCTGAGAGAGAGCTTTCCTTGTCAGTACCTAAATCAACTGGCATAGCCTGCTCTTTCTCACTTAATGTTTTTATAGAAGTTTCTTCATACTGCCAAATATTTTCAAAGGTATCATTTTGAACAACGAGCACGAGCGAAATTATGGGACATAAAACAATGTATCCACAAAGGCCCAGCCCAGGTGAACAGTGTTTATTTGATACTGAGTTCGTTGGTGAATCATAGAACAGTTCGATGGGAAGAGAGCCGGCCTGCACCCATTTTACAGACGAGCTGACTGAAGCCCCGCCCTGCTTCTTCCTGAAGGGAGCACGGGAAGGAGAGCGTCTTTCAAAGCTGGGATGAGGAGCTCACGCTAAGGAAGAGCCTGGGTTGCCGGTGGCTTCCTTGGGCAGTTGTATCAGCTCTGGGCTGCTACATCTGGGCTTCTTATTACATGAGAAAAAGAACCATCACCGTAGCAGGGTTTCTGTGACACACAGCCAGCACACCCCTAACTGATACAGATGTGTTCACTCATTCTCTTATCCATCACTGAGCGTTTATGAGCTTCTAGTCGTGTGCCCACAAAGTGCCAAACTCTGCACACAGCAGCAATAGCCAGCCTTGATGGGGCACTCACTACGTACAGTGCAATGCGTGTGCGACGAGCTCTTCTCATCTGGTATTCACAATAACCCTCTAACGGAGGTCTGATTATCCTCATTTTACAGACGAGGAACCTAAAACTCAACAGCACCCATCCCGTGAGCTTTCAGAGAACAGGAACCTAACACATTTTTTTGGTGAGAAGCCAAATAATGTGAGAAGCTAAAATAACAACTCTTACCACCACACTGTGACGTGTGTGATTATTTTCATTTTCCAGTGAGTTTCAGAGGGACCACGTGACTTCGATGCAGTTAACTCAGCCTGACCACCCTGGCCTGGGCGCTGGGGCTTTGCTGGCATCTGCAGCACGGCCTGGCTGTAGTGAAGCCTGCGAGGAAGGCCAGACTTTTCTGGAGCTGAGCAGTGGTGACGGTTGTGTTTTCTCCGGCTGGCATCAATTACTGGCTTTCTGTCAGCAGAATATTCCAGATGGGCTGTTTTCTATGAAACCCCAAGGGAGAATCCAGGAGTTTAGGTTCTGGGGGAAGGGAAGAGAGGAAACTGGCCAAAGAGACTGTTTGGAAGGGCTGTTTTCCAGTCTTCCCAAACCAGGTACAAAATAACAAACTGTCACAGAGCACTTTCTACTTGTTAATTGTTCAGTTCTCCCGACCCCGGCCAGGAGAGAGAGAAGGGCAACCTTTGCCACGTGATCACAGCAGATTTGTTTACCAGATCAAAGCCGCGGGGTAATGGAAACTTCAGAGGGGAGAGGGTGGCACCATGGAGCGGTGTCCACAGCGTCACCGACTCAGCTGAATGCTTTCTTCTGTGCCCTGGAGCCCGAGCTGCGCCACTTGGAAACGCCGTGTCCTCTCGGATGTGTCGCAGGAGGAACTGGCCGCTGGAGCTGCTCAGGGATTCGAGGAATGTTTACAGAGGGAGGCTTCTGGTCTTGTCCTTCCCTCTGCTGTCGAGTAGGCATCTCCTGTTTCTTAAGGGAAAGTGACACGCTCTGGGTTCCTATAACATGTGTGTAGCTCATTTTGAAACGATTAACATTTCCTGGTGTTACACTTTCTGAAGGGCTCTCTATATACCTCATGGCTTCTAAGGACATATGGAATCTGTACCGTTATGGACTGCGTGTTCGTGTTGCCCCCAAATTCATAGGTTGAAATTCTAATCCCCAAAGAGGATAGTAATAGGAAAATACTCATGCCTTGTTGGGGGTGGTAATTAATGTTAGATTAGGCCATGAGAGTGAGGCCTTTATGATAGGACTAGAGGCCCCATGCACAAAATTCATGCACAGGTAGGATCCCTAGGCCTGGCCAAGCAATCAGAGCCAAACTGTGGGGCAATCAGTGGGCCAATCAGAGGGCCCTGGCTGGCACCCGCTTTGGCTGGCCTGGGGCCTGTGGCTGGGGGCAGTTCATGCATTGACCGTCTGCCCCCTGGTGGTCAGTGCATGTTATAGTGACCAATTGTTCCACCTGTCATTCTGCCATTGGGTTGATTTGCATATTATGCTTTTATTATATAGGATTAGAGCCCTTATAAGAAGAGGAGAGACAAGGGATCTCTCTCCTCTCTCTCTTCCTCTCTGTCTCTGACTTTCTCTGTGTCTCTCTCTGTCTCTGTGTGAATGTGTTTCCACCGAGGAAAGCTGGGTGAGTACCTAACCTGATATAGAACTTCCACCTGGACCCGACTGTGCTGCCACCCTTATCTTGGACTCCCTGCGCCGAGAATAATGGGAAATACGTTTCCGTACTTTAAGCCACCCGGTGTCTGGCCTTCTGGTATAGAGCCTGAGTCTTAGTCAAGATGTGCACTACAGTGAACTTACAGTGAGAGCTAGAGGAAGCACAGTTGACCCCTGAACAATGTGGGGTTAGAACCCACCACCACACACGTGTAACTTTTGACATTACAGTCGGCTCTTTGTAGCTGTGGATGCAACTTTGAAAATGCTGTTGCTGATCCATGATTGGTTGGACCTGCAGATGCGAAACCAATGGATACAAAATGCCAACTGTATTTACTGAAAAAGATCCAGATGTGAGAGGACCTACAGAGTGCAAACCTATGCTGCTCAAAGGTGAACTGTACTTCAAAACATTCATTATAAACGTAGAGCAAAAGAGCAGGAAGGATGCTCCACTACCTGACATCCTGCTCATCTCCACGAAGGGAAGCTGGGTGAGATGGGGCCCGGGAAGACTTTTACTTTAAATGTATTGTTCGAATTTTTCCTTATAATGAGTCTATACTAATGTGTTACTTCTACAATTAAGAGAAATTTTCTAAGAGAAAAAACCTTTTATATAATAAGTGGTTCTTGCATTCAGTTATTTCAAACTATGAGTTCCTCATTAATCCTTCAAAAGAACAACTCATAATAACACTATTTCTGGAAAAGCGATGTTTTAAATGACAAATAGTTTGAGATTAGAATTCCCTATGAACGTGGAGATTGTTTGCCCTGGGAATGAACAGATAATACTTGGCAAACAGCGGTTAAATGGTTAGTGATTGCCTAGTGCCCACGGGATGAGCAGTCCCAATACATGCCTGATGCTGTTATTAATCTATGTTTCCTCTTCTGCCTGCTCTGCAGATGCTAACTGGCTCAGTCTCAAAAGTGATATGGATAAGTTCTGACTGTCCTCGTAACCCGAGGTATAGAGAGGTCCCGGGGATTTTTCACTATAATTTATGGGTTGACTTAGCCGTCAATGGAGCAGTCAGGGGCTGGGAGATACACAATCTGTTTGATCACCAGCAGGACACCCTTGATGTTTCATGCCCGGGGTGTTTGCTTCTGGGCTACGCTTGGTGCGTGGGCATCTTTGGTGAGGTTAGGATCTCTGTGCCAGGGCCCTGCCTCCTTTGGCCACTGTGCTAACGGGCTTTACAGAAGCCTTTCTCATTCTTCTTGAGAATTTCACCTTCCATAACATCCGCCCTTCGTTTCCCTGGCCACCTGTCAGAGGTGCTGACCTAGAACTCCCAACCCTGCTGGTGACGACGTAACATGCTATCAGTATTTTGGCAGTTTCTTAAAAGGTGAAACACCCAAAACTAATACAAAATAATATTGAATGTACACTGTAATTAAAAACAAAACAAAACATTTTTAAGTCAAACATACACCTATCATAGGAACCAGCCATTTCACTCCTAGGCATTTTCTCAAAAGAAATAAAACCAGAAGTTCACATGAAAAGTTGCACATGAATGTTCATAGCAGCTTTATTTGTACTATCCCCAAACTGGAGAAAACCCAAATGTACATCAGCAGACGAATGGATGAGCAAACTGTGATTTATCCATTCAATGGAATGGTGCTAAGCAGTGAAAAGGAGTAAACCATTGATACAAGTATATACTACATGACTTTATATAAGATATATAATAAATATACTAGAAATTACATATACAGTATTATCTATTTTGTGTAATATTGAATATGTACTAGTAGTCAGGTGGAACATATATGTAAGAGATGAAGCACAGTGATAAAGTGGACACCCTCAATCCCACTACCCAAATTAAAAACCAGAATATTACCAATATCATTAAATCTTCCCCTTCCTTTCTTTTAAAAATTCCTAGTGCGGAGTACTTAATTCAGTCAAAATACTTGCATAGACTTAGATGGCTTGAGATAGACTGTAACTAAACCATAGACCAGCCTCCTCATTAAGTGGTTATTCAGTTTTTAACTAAAAACTTCAATGACAGGATAGCCACTATCTCATCGTGCAAGGTGTGCCGGTAGTGACCAGCCCCCACTGCCGGAAGAGTCTCCTTATACTGAACTGAAATCTGCATCCTGCAACTGCCACCCATTACTCTTAGCTTTTCCCTTGGGAGGCACTGTGGTCCAAAGAGTAGACTCTGGAGTTGAATCGATCTGAGTGTGAACCTCAGCTCAGTCACTGATTGTGTGACCTTGGCAAGTCACTTAGCTTCTTTGTACCTTAGTTTCATCTTCTGTAAAATGGGAATAATAATAGTATCCATTCTACAGGGCAAGCTGGACTGAATCACAAGTGCTGGTCTGAGTTTGAAGACTGGGGAGGTTTGATTTTAATTATTTTCACTTTTGTGTATTGTCTGATCAGTTAGGAAATAGAGTACATTGTTGTTTACAGAAACTGAAAACTACAGTGCCTTTTATTTATTTTTATTTTTTGTTAACCCTCACCTGAGGATATTTTTCCATTGATTTTTTTTTTTTTTTTTTTTTTTTTTTTTTAGAGAGAGAAGAAGGGAGGTAAGGAGGGAGAGGGCAAGAGAGAGAAACATGGATGTAAGAAGGACACATCAATTGGTTGCCTCCCACATGGGGCTGGGGATTGAACCTAGAACCTAGGTATGTGCCCTTGACCAGAATCAAACCAACCAGCCTTTAGTTTAATGCAAGGGCTGGTGTTCTAACCACTTAGCAACACCGGCCAGGGCCGCTCTGCCACTTTTAGCACATAGTTTCATGGTCCAAGATGATCATTGAGGTCTAGCCACCATTTCAGAGTTCTAGACAGAGAAACTGAAAAGGGAGAAAGGGTGCATGTCAGCAACTTTTCTTCCTTTGAAGTAGCTTTCCTATAAATTGCAACCAGTAATATTTGCTCACCTGTCATTGGAGCTCAATTACTTGTTCTGGGAACACGCGGTTCCCGCCACATGACTGAATCAGCCAACAAGCAGTGTAAAGTATATGGACATGGTGCAGAGTCAGGATTCTCCCGAGAAACAGAACCATAGGATATGTCTGCAGATGAAGAGATTCGTTTTAAGGAATTGGTCCATGCAATTGTGTGGCAAGCAAATCTGACATCTGCAGGGAGAGATGTCAGGTCCAGGGAAGAACCGTTATCACAGCTTAAATCCAAAGGCAGCCTGGAAATAGAATTCCTTCTTCCTTGGGGGATCTCAGTCTTTTCTCTGTGGCCCTAAACTGATTGGACACTATGGAGGGTCATCTGCTTTACTCAAGTTCTACTGACCTGAATGTGAATCACCTCTGAAAAATTACTTAAGTTATAGCAACATAGATAGACTGGTGTTTGTGTGCATGACTTGCCAAACTGACAGATAAAATTAGCCTTTTCACATGGTCACAGATACAAGCAGGTTTGACTGCTTCTGCCTCTGTGTCTAGTGGGACTTCAGGAGTAGGAAGCTCAGTGAATTCACCAGCCTGGAGGAACTGACAGGGCAAGTGCGCCCAGAGCCTTGCGGGTTCAGGATGGGGGGGCAGAATTTGATACCCAGGGGCCACCTTGTTAGCATGGAAAGCTGTTTTTGTGTCAGTCTGAAGACCTAGTTACTTACATATTTTATTTCTTGCTGACTCCTGATGCTGTGCACACTTTCAGTGCTCAGAGCCACTGAGCTGGTGTGGGTTCTGTCAGCTCTCTCACACAGAACTCTGCAGCACAGGGCCTGCCACAGGCCGGAGGCTCAGCAATGCCACATGGAGAAGTTCTCATTCCTTACAAATATTTGATTGCAACGCTCCTGTCCTTCTCTAAGCATTTCTTCTTCTAAACATACCTGGTTTCAGTCTCAGCTCTTTGTAACCTTGAATATGCATTGTCTTTTTGGAGGAGGTGGGGTAGGGACAGTGGTGGGGAGGGATGGGTAACAAGAAGGCATTAGAGTGCTTTTTCCTTTTAACAGGTGTCAGTGAGCAATGGAGCTAAATGCAGACTCTAAACAGGGACATTTTCTGTTGAAGTTGAATAATAAAAGCACCTAACTCACTGCGTGGAGAGAAGGAGGCTGTTTTCCCAGGAGCATTTCTTCGGTGGGTGAGAGCTTTCCTCCACTGCTGAGCACGTGAGGCCTGCTGTGGCCACAGCTCATTTCTCAGACGACACAACTGGAGAAAAACCAGGTCAGAGGAGGGGCGGGAGGGGTGGGCTTGGTGTTTAGGATGGGGTGATAGTCTGTAGCTGAATGGTAGGTTCACTAAACTTTCCCCCAAATCATCCAAGTGTGAAGTCCAGATGGAGATAATGGGTTCGAACTAGAAAGAGGTCATTATAGTGTCCTGGCGATGTGACTGGTGACTTCTCACTTGCTTACTTATGCCAACCAAGTACGTCTTATATTAATGGGGAGGGATAGTGGCATGGGGGGGGGATGGAAGGAATGCATCTCAGAAGTTACATAAATTATATATATGTATCTTCAATTTGAACCTTCCCTTGGTTTCATAGCCCAGCTGCAGAAGGCCACCCAATTAGTTAAGAAGAAAGGGGGTTTGAGATCATGGCTGGTTATTACATATGGACAAAAATAGAGGAAATAGCTACAGTTGCTTTGCCAGGGGAGTCCAACCCTGCATTAGACTACAGCATCAGACAACTTACAAAGATGTAATAAGGGAGCTGCCTTCTTTGCACATCTGTTAAGAGCATCTGGCTCTGGCACAAGCCCTGGTAACTTCCACAGTTAGTTGGTGGCCCACAAATTGAAAATGAGGTAAACCCTCAATCTGTCAGGCTCGTCTGTAGAATTCCATGGTGGCATAACCGCCAAGTGTGAGGGCGAAAGCAGCTGGTGCATTTGTGCAGTTGCCCATGTAGCTGCTGCTGAGCTCATCGCCGACCTCAGACTTAAAAGGCAGCGGCTCTTGGAGGCGCAGGTGCTGGCCTCAGCAAGCAGCGCAGCTCTGCCTCGCCCCAAAGGCCGCTACCGTGAGCATCTTGGGGGACGCCGGGGCGGCTTACTCCCTCTGCTGCTGCTCCGTCTCTTTGTGGTACTCGGTTAGTGAAGAGATGTGCTCTGTGACAGGTTGCATTTTCCGAAGATGGCCACACAGTGTGCTCTTCTGCAGCTGCCATCAACAGACAGAGTCCCATTGCCCTGCCCTTGGGTCTAAGCTGGCCACAGTGCTCACTTACAGCCAGTGACATGCACCTGCCACCTGCTGTGTGGACCTGCTTCCTGAGGGGCTCTCTCTCAGTTCAACCGCCTTCCCAACCAGTGTCTGAACTGCACAGCTGTACACAGCAGCCCTGGAGAAGTACAAGTTCAAGTGTTTCTCCTCCAGGAATGTACATTCTCACTGATGATTTAAAATACGTGTAGCCCTAATCGGTTTGGCTCAGTGGATAGAGCATCGGCCTGTGGACTCAGGGTCCCAGGTTCAATTCCAGTCAAGGGCATGTGCCTTGGTTTTGGGCACATCCCCAGTAGGGAGTGTGCAGGAGGCAGCTGATCGATGTTTCTTTCTCATCGATGTTTCTGACCCTCTATCTCTCTCTCTTCCTCTCTGTGAAAAATCAATAAAAAATATTTAAAAATATGTGTAGTTGGAGATAGAAAGGTGTCCAATGTTAGATCATGAGATAACACCGACTTCAGAAAGAATTCTGTAGAAATAGGAAGCACCAAGGGGTTGTAGAAAAAGCACTGGAGTTTTAAAGAGGAGCTCTGGGGAAGGGAGCTGGGCCAAGTCACGGCCTGCCACCAACTCGCATGGGTCGCTTGGTGCCTAGGAACAGGTGACTGAGTTTGGGGGGTTTCAAAGTCCCTCACCTGGGGAATGAAGAGGCTGGTCTAATGGTACTTTGCAAACATTTTCTTTCAGGTACCTTTACAGCAGAGCGGGTATGAGGGTTTAGTCTGAAATAGCTGCCAAAAGATGGGTTCAAAAACTGCATGCACATTTTATTTGTCCACATGGCTCTCTCCTCACTGCCTTCAGTTTTCAGAGGATAAAAAAAGCACCTTTAAAAAAAATTCTTCCCCACCACCACATTTAAAATAGCACAGCTCCTTCACCGCTACCAGGCTCTGTGTGTGGATTAAAGATGGCCACAGAGTCTTTGATACGCCTCCTGTTAGAGGCAGGGTCTCTGTCCACTTAAATGCAGGCAGGTCCTGTGGTCGCTTTGAGCAACGAGTAGGGCAGATGTGGTGCTGGGACCACTTCCAGGTTCAGGCCTTAAGAGACTGGCAACTTCTACTCCCTGCCTCTTAGAACAGTTGCTCTGGGAGTCCTGGACTTGATTCCTTGAGGCTGCCACGCTGAAGTGACATGGGTAGGCACTTCACCCAATAGTGCCCAGAGAGCTCAGCCTGCTAGTCGTCCCCACCGAGGCTCCAGGGGTTTCTGGTACTTTGGGAGGATGAGGCACATTAGGTCTATTTAGCCTGAACACATATATGTGACGTTTGGCCCCCACAGTTCGTCTTCTCGGTGTCACAGTCTGCCGAGAATCAGGTCACAATATGACTTTGGGTTCAAATAGCAACATTTTTCTTTTTCATTCATTTCCCATCCAAGTTAGGAAAAGACGCTAAGAACTGACATGGTGCACAGCTCCCCAGTGGAGGAAGTTTTGCTTAACTGCAGTTTCTTCTGCGATGGTCCGTTTTGGGGAGAGGGAAAGTCTGATGTGAGACAGTGTCAAAGAAATGCTGGTCAAAGGACTTTTTCATGAACAAAGATGATTTAAGGTGTTAATCTTTATCTTGCGAGTTATCCTGAAATTTTTATCACAGCTGAAGGACCTAGAGGTCTCAAACGACGCGTCCCCACCATCAGTACTTTATGGCTTTTCCGATGTCATTTTCCGCACACTAGCAGCCACCTTCTGTGCAGGGAAAAGGTTTACAATCCGCCTTCCAATGGGCAGGGCGGGCAGCTGGCCTCACGTTTGCTCAGTAAGCCGCTTCTCCCCACTCACTCCCCCCTCCCCGCGTTGGAAGGTACTCGCATGATTGGGTTGAACAGTGAATTCTTTCCCCCTGTCTGACTTTTTCTTTGTTTTGATTTTTCCCCCCTTGACATAACCATTCAATTCCTGGTCTGTATTCTGACTGCCCCTTTTCTTGGTGACACCAGCCTATATTTTTAGAAAAGTTACTTCCTATTTCATCACCTTGTCTACACTGGTTGGTACACAAGCTCCCGGTTTGTTGTTGTTGCATATTTGTTAGATCGTTTGAAACTTCAGGGGGGAAAAGAAGTGCGCTCAGTGTCAGGGGCTGCTGGCGAGTTCGGGGGCAGTGCCCCTTGGCGCGGGCGCCGTCCCAGCTTCTGCTCCTTTAACTTAAAGGAAATCTAGTTGCATCAAAGGGAACGGACTGCCCTGTGCAGGGGCTGCACCTTCCAGTCTCTGAGCCCCGCTTCCAGGGAGCCTCGAGCTGCTCCTCACTTATTTTGTTTGCTTCTCCTTGCACTGTTCTGAGCCAAGGCTTCTCTCTTTTTCGCTGCCAAACCCTCTGTTGCTTTTCCTTCGAAATCTACACAATTATTTAAAACTATGTTGAAACACTTTTAAACATACAGCCAAGTGGAGAGGGACATAACAAGGACCTGCGACTCGGGCCTAGACTTAGCAAATATTTACCTTGTGCCATAATGGCTGGAGGCTTTCCCCCACCCCCTTTTAAAAAGAAATCCAATATTACAAGTGGAAATAAAGCCCCCTTTGTCGCCTCCCCTCACCTAATCCTCTCCCTTCCTCGAGACTGGTTTTAAAATGTCACTATAAGACTGACGGCTTCATGTCGTTATTCCTCAGGGCTTCCTCATAGAAGAGGCAACTGCAATTTAGGGCCATTTACATCTTTGGAACAATACAACCGGTATTGGAAATGAGCATCTAGGTAGAAGGACTAAGTGGAGCAGGGACAGTGCTGTTCTCTCCTTTGTTCCCAGGGCACGCGAGGGCCCTGAGGTGCCTCCTGTCTGTCAGTGCTTTCTTATTGGCAAATGGGAATGGGTTTTGAATTTCTCCTCTATTCCATCGTTTCGCCCAGTGTCCAGTTTATGCTTCAGACTTCCCCCAACCCATGTTCCCAATCGAAAATTATTCCTCTTTTAATAAGGTAAACGGAGAATGACACCCATGTTACGAAACGGAGACTTTCTGGTAGTACGTCTGTGCTGAGGGCACTCCAGAGGCAGTTTGGGGGCCAGCAAGAGGGAAGCCAAGTCCCTTGGAAGGGTGATCCTCCGCACAGGCGGGTACGGTAAACCGGTAAGCCATCGTGTTTCCGCCGCAGATCTGAGCTGGCACCAGCCAGCCCAGCCCTTGTGCGCCTTTTCAAGAAGATGGATCACCTTTAAGATAAATGCAGAATATGAGAAAAACGCAGATCATCTGCCCCAGGGAAGAACCTGCCTCTGAGGTGCCAGCTGCCACCTCTCAGACTCTAAAGCTACAGAATATGAAACGTGTGTAGGACACAGGAGCTAATGCTGTGTGTTCCTTTCCACAAGGAACTTCGTTTCTCAGACAAAGCAAGTGGTCCTGGCTTCAAGGGGCCTTTGTAGCAAGGGACTAGCTTCCCCTCCCCGCAGAGCAGTGGCCTCCAGAGAAGGTCGCTTCCAGGGTCCCATTTCCTGAGCTTACGGGTGATGCTGGCCAGTGCCCACTGTCCTGTGGGGCCAGCTCAGAGGAAATCGTGACAGTAATAGCTAACGCCTGCAGCGTACTTAGCCTGTGCCTGCCGCACCCATCATGGTTCAGGATGCTTTATTTCTCCTAATCCTCATAACATCGCTATTAGGCCGTTATCCCTGAGGTCACACAGGAGTGAGTTGGAAGGGAAGCAGGGTGACCCGGACCTGGGCCCCAGCGGTGGTATTGCTGTGCTCTTTCCATCCAGCCTTGGCCTGTTACCATGAAAACACCTCGGCAGCCAGACACGGCTAATAGCTAACTGTTTAGCAAAGGCTGCATTGTCTTTGGAGCCTCAAACACAGCCCTTTTAATTGGAATTGCTTCCTAATTCAGCTTCATATATCTTCTCTCCTCCCACACAAAAGGATCCATTGTGTGGGTCTCAGGAATACAGTGGATGCTCCTTTGATAGACTTCGCATGTAAATGTCAGGAACAAGACTCATTTGATTCCATTATATCCTTTATTGACGTGCCTGCAGCATTTTATTGTAGGTTTTGTGACTAGAATCCCTAACAGAGGAGGCAGCGGGCCTCCAGGCTGGCAGCTCAGTGGAGAGAGGATTTACCATCTTGGATTCTAAAGGGATGCTCCACCCAGGACTGCTGTCGAGTCTAAGCTTTTAAAAGGGCTGGGTGTTCGCAGGAGCTGCTGCAGTTCCATGACTGCGAAGGTGTTATCAGGCCTGAGCCGGATGCCAGGGGCAGCCCTGTCACCGTGCAGAGGGTGGGAAGTGACAGAGCTGCCCGGAAAGGGAGGCTGGGTGACAGGATCACAGGGGCATGTGCTTGTCTGCCAGGATTGACAGAGCGGGTACCCTCCTGCCGGCAATGACAGGCTCGGGACCCACTGTAGGATGAGGTTAATTATCCCCAAAATTCTTCATTGTAATTCTAATTGAGATAATGATGAGAAATAGTACATAGTCATTGAACTGAAAATGCCAGGGGCGTCTATCTCCCGCTGGAGAAGCTAGCACTTTTCCCTATGGCATGTTTATTTCCTTCATCATTATCTTTTTTTTTTTCTCTCCCAGGTTTAGTCCGTCTTTTTTTTATTTTTTATTTTTTTTAGCAAATGGGGCCTCTGCAACTCTGTTGTGCCAAACAGAAACAGCTTCCAATGATTAAAAACTTACTAAGCACGCCCCGCTGTAGCTCAGTGGTTGAGTGTTGACCTAGGAACCAGGAGGTCATGGCTCGATTCCCAGTCAGGGCACATGCCCAAGTTGCAATTTGATCCCCAGTGTGGGGCATGCAGGAGGCAGCTGATCAATGATTCTCTCTTATCATTGATGTTTCTATCCCTCTCTCCTTCTCCCTTCCTTTCTTAAATTATATATATATATATATATATATATATATATATATATATATATATATATGTTTAAAAAAACACCTAACTAAACATCAGGTACTTTATTGTATTCTTGCACTTAATCCTCCCAGGACTTGAGTTCCAGACTGCAAAATGTAAAACGCTGTCTCCTAAGACTTTGGACTTTCTTTCCTTAACATCCTGGCTTGGAGGTCTGTCCCTCTCCCACTGAGGATCTCCTGGGGTCTGTAGCCCTCCTGGTGGGCATAGGCTTTCAATGGCCCATCAGCCTTCTCTGTCCAACGTTCCGATCACTCAGTGTTCATGCTGCCCTTCCCGAGGACGCCCACCTGGGACCATCCCACGGTAGCCGAGGTTTCTATGGGCACTAAACTTCATGAGAACGAATTGAATGTACTTTTTGGTAATGAGTTCTCCGTTATAAAAAGTCTTGACATACAAAAATTCTCATCAGTAGAATAGAAGCCTTAGGTTGCCTAATTATATACACTACAAAAAACTAATTTGCTTTACTTTGATTTACTGCAGAGTTCCTTCAAATACTGAGCTCCCTGGTGTATTTAAAATGAGATTCAACTGATGACAGAATTGATTCACAGCTTCTTAAGAACTAAGGCATAAAGAAAGCAATTTGCTTTAAGTAGATTCTTTCATATAAATTCAAATAATTCCTTTAACCTCAGAGCGCCAAAGCTAACCAGGGCTAAAGGCATTTTAAGGCTTCCATACATCTGTGGAACCCAATTTTCTTCCCCTTCTCTTTCATTCCATTTTAAAATTGAGTATCAGGATGATAGAATATCAGCGATCAGATAGTGCTTTTCAGGACTCTGCTTTCTTTAACTCTTTGAAAGAATATCTTCAGATTTTTTAGCCAATTGGTGAGTTGGATGGGAGCACAGTAGGGTCTAAATACTATCATTCAAACACATTGCAAAGAAGCCAGAGTCTGACTAATGCACATAAATACTGTGCAAGATAATCAATAACACTGAGATTATGTTTCTGTGTTCCCTAAACTCTGCAAAATGGAGTCTGACTTAAATAGCAAACCGGCTATGATTATGGGTGTGCTTCAGATGACAATCAAATGAGTGGTGGTTTTTATTTTAGATCTGAAAAGAATCTATTCCTGCCTTTCTCACTCCTCTTTTCCTGTCAAGTAGGCATTCCCATGCTGGGGCAAGAGCATGTTCAGTTAGCTTGAATTATCAACTAGCTCATGACTTCCTTGGTAGGTTGGGTTTCTTATTTGGCCCTCAACCCTAATGTCCTACCCCTCTCATTTAAGCTTCTTATTGCCGTGTGGCAAATGACTGGAAACTTAGTGCCTCAAAACAGCCTACAGCTGTGATCTCACAGTTCCATGGGTCAGGACTCTGGGCACTGCTTAGCTGGGTTCACTGTTCAGAGTCCCACCAAGCGGGAATTAAAGTATTATCTGGGCTAGGGTCCCACCTGAGGCTTGGGGTCCTGTTCCTAGTTGATGTAGTTGCTAGCAGGATTCATTTTCTTGCAGCTATAGAATTCATGGCAGCCTGTTTCTGCAAAGCCAGCATCTCTGAACTCCAGACTATCTTTTATTTTTATTTTTTACAAAATATATATTTTATTGATTTTTTACAGAGAGGAAGGGAGAGGGATAGAGAGTTAGAAACATCGATGAGAGAGAAACATCGATCAGCTGCCTCCTGCACACTCCCCATGGGGATGTGCCCGCAACCAAGGTACATGCCCTTGACTGGAATCGAACCCGGGACCTTTCAGTCCGCAGGCTGACACTCTATCCACTGAGCCAAACCTGTCAGGGCCAGACTATTTTTTAAAGGGCTTGTTTGGTTAGGTCAGACCCCACCCGGGATAATCGCTTATTTGATTAATTTAAAGTGAACTGGTTATAGACCTTAATTATATCTGAAAAACCTCTTCATTTTTGCTACATAACATAACATAACATATTATGGGAGTGATTGATGTCCCATCAGTTTTGCCATACTCTATTGATTAGAAGCAGATTACAGGTCCCATGGGCACTCAAGGGTGTGGGTCACTGGGGACTATCTTAAATTCTGCCTACTATGTCCTCTTTCTGGATATGAACTGGAATGAGGCTAGTGAGCACCTACCAGCCACTCTCTCATGCATTCAGGACAGGATAATGTGGATTAATGTTCAAGAAAATCATCCTATATTTACATCATGGAATCATATCCCAAAGTCAAAGATCCCTATTTTAAGAGTAGACCCATAAAATCTGTTCAAAACTACTTTTAAAAATGAAATTATTTCTAAAGAATAAAAATATATCAGTGTACATAAAGAAAAACTTTTCAATTAGTTAAATCTATTATCTCTTCCCCCCTCTCTCCCATCCCTTTCTCTATCTCTAAAAATCAATAAAAACATATCCTCAGATGAAGATTAAAAGAAGAAAAACATACTTCATCCCCTTGCAGGGTTTTCATGCATTGGGCATCTGGTGTAATTACATTTGTCCATTTTGTTCATTGTAGCTTCATTTTTGAGATATTCCAAAGCACAATTACAGAATTTCAAATAATCTCTGGGGATCATTTGAACTCTCCTTTTTAAGTTGTTCACTTTCTCTCTTGCTTTTATAGGAATACATTTCAAAACATTTTCATTTGTAAGCTTTATTTTCAATAATTACGGTTTCATTAAGCTCCAGAAGCTGAAGTACTTGGCATTCCACTCAATAAATACATTGATTAAATATTTCCAACTAATTTTGAATAAAATGCAGCCCAATTTTAGAAAAGTTGTTTATAAAAATGTTCAGAATCATTGATGGGCACTTAGGTCAATATAGAAAATAGTTCTTCAAAGGTTCAAGCATTTCTTTTTCTTTCTTCTTTTTTAAAAATATGTTCTTACTGATTTTAGAGAGAGAGGAAAAGAGAGAGAAACATTAGTGGCTGCCTCCTACATGCCCCCTACTAGGGATTGAGCCTGCAACCCAGGCACACCCTGACTGGGGCATCGAACTGATGACCTCTCAGTTTGACCTCTTGGTTCATGGGATGATGCTCAACCAGCTGAGCCACACAGCCTGGGTTAAGGCTCAAGCATTTGTAAAATCTTAAAAATATCAGATAGGAAGGACAGAAAGCATGGAGTGCCATGAGGGCATTTGGAGTGTTCAACATTAGCTTTATAGTTCAATAACACTATTTATATCTATAATAATAAAAGTGTAATATGCAAATCAACCAAACGGCTGAACAGTGGGATGACTGTCCAGACAACCTTCCAGACAACCTTCCGGAATGACCAGTGGGTGGGGGGCTGGGCTGCGGGGCTGTGAGGTAGCCGGGGATGCGAGGGCCAATCCTTGCAGGGATTTCATGCATTGGACATCTAATGTAATTATATTTGTCCATTTTGTTAATTGTAGCTTCATTTTTGATTGGTAGAATATCACAGTTTGTTTAGATGTTACTATATACTAATTCTTAGCACATTTTGCTCCATAACCGTAGAACACTGTTATTTTACCATGACATACTGCCTCACCAAAACTTACATAATTATCACCACAAAAATAACTTTATTTTCAGTGTCAAACTTTTAAATGGAATTTTTAATGGCATTCACAATAATACCAGGTGTGAAAGAATCCTCTATAATAAAAGGATAATATGCAAATCGACTGAACAGCAGAATGACCTGTCGCTATGATATGCACTGACCATCAGACCACCAGGCCGACGCTCAACGCAGGAGCTGCCTCCTGGTAGTCAGTGTGCTCCCACAGGAGTGCCGCTCAGCCAGAAACAGGAGCCGGGCTCATGGCTGGTGAGCACAGCAGTGGTGGTGGGAGCCTCTCCCACCTCCGCAGCAGTCAGGCCGGGCTGAGAGACCCCCCCAAGGGCACGAATGAACCTATGTTGCAATTGAAAGCTTTTCTATTTGAAGTAAATGATGACACTAATATAAAACTGGTGGCATTGAGCTGTGATTCTATTAATGGTGACAACACATAGCATCTCTTGTTGTACTTTTTCTGTGTACACAAGAAAATGTGGAATTGAAAATATATTGAAATGTGTTTAGAAGAACAGTCATTTGATTTCAACAAAAAGTCATGTTTCAGAGAATAATGTGTAAATGCACCTCTTGAAGCTTTAGCGGTTAACATTTCTTCTAGCACATTCTTCTTAAAATAACTATTAACCATTGATGCTGATGTTTCCTTGGCAGATTTAGTCTCTGGCTTGCATGTAGTTGGTGATATCACTGTGATTCCCGTGGAGAATGACAAATGTCAACAAACTTTTTGTCTGAGAAAGGCATTCATCATCAACTTTCTTGGACCTTTAGTACTTAATTTTTCATTAAATATGCTCCATTCTATTGCATTCATTGCTGTCAAGAGGATTTATTGCAATATAAACACATGTTATCGATAAAATAAATAGTTGTAGATTTACATTAAATGACAAAACCTCCATGTAAAGACTTCATCTCTAGCTTCACTCACATATGTTACATTCGGTGTTCCTATGTCCCTTGTTTCTCCTTGACCCCAGCATCTCTCTGGCTCCGACACTGGCCATAGCACAATTGGCTGGTATGGCAGATGGCCAGTAGAGCAACAGCTTCAAAAACTTCTCCTGCCATCCCCTAAGATGCAAAAGAGTTATTAGTTTTTGGTTCCTTTTATCTCTTTGTTTTTTTCAATGTGCCCCCTATGTGCATCCTTAAAGTGAATTATGTTCACATGGGAAGGGTCAGGAGAAGAGAGACAGAGAGTTACTGCTGGTCTTTGAGGTTTAACCACAGGTTAAAGTGAGAACTCTGTCTACTGCACATGCATCTCACATACCATGAGATACGGCATGGCAGAAGCTAGAAGTGTGGTGTGGAGGTCTCTTAAATTTACCTTAGCTTATTACGATGTAACAATTGCTAATGAGACTTCATTAAAACATGAAATCTCCAGCAAAAAGGGCCAAAACACAAGGATGCATGACCCCTAGTAGATGCTCAATTATAGTTTATTAAATGAAAGAATGAATGTTCAAAAGGTACTAGACAGAGTTCAGAATAGATGGAAAGAGATTCAGAGAGAGGCTGGAAAGTCAACGGCTAGCTTTGGGATGAGTTCTTGTTAAACCAGGGGACATGACTGGGATCTGTCAAGAAAAGACTGATAATCTCCAAATGTGAATGAAACCTGGGTCAGACTGTTTAAATCAGGCTGAAATGCCAAACCAAATCCTTCTGAGTTCAAAGAATAAACCTTGGGCCACTAGTTCCATGGTAAACCGAGATTACATCTGGCAGGGAGGTATCTTTTATTATAAAGAGCTGACTAAGTATATGATATGCTGAAGACCCACTAGGCATAAGTGCTATAACTTAGATTAAAGGCCAAGATCCTAGTCTTAAAAAAGGAAAATTCTAGGTCTTCTGAGAGCAAAACATCGAAAGTTTCAAAAGTGATTCAAGGATTCCTTAGAGGAAAACTTTTCCTTAACCCTATGGGTCAAGTTTAGCTCATGATAGGAGAGAGATTGGGTTCTCTGCTGGGTCTAACTAACATGGGATTGTCTAACAAGGAGTTCCATTAACCCTATGTTCACCAATCCGTGCCCTACCACCAATAATAATTTGCATCTCACTTTGGCGCCTTCATGGATGCCAGAGGAAAGGCTCATCATGTACACCATGTGCAGTGTGGGCTTCTCCATTATTCATGTGTCAACGGCACACGCTCATTTTCATGCCTGTCTTCCCTCTTAGAGTAACTTTTATTATGTAAACAATCTAATCTGATTGCCAGTACATGTAATTTCAACTGAAGCGACAGTAATGAATCTTAAGTGTGCTGTTCCACCAACTCGCCTCTTTCCTAGGCGAGGGGCAGCGGTGACAAGCATCCCATCCTGTGGTCACATGGAGCGCAGGGGTCTTCAAGGTTTTCAGAGGAGCAAGGAGTGCTTTCTTTGAAGGGACACTTACATTTTCAAATCAGGACCCTCTCCTTCAGGAACTTTGAGTGAGAGTTGTAATAAAACATCTCATTGGCTGTCATGGAGTAGCAGCATATTATAAAAATGACAGATTTGTAGCATCATTTCTGATGGCTCTTTGGGACATTTTTGTGGCTGGACAATAATGTCCTGAAGTCTTGACTCCGGGAGCCTGTCTAGCTTACCTAGTCTCACGGCTTGTCTCTGTTTGGGCACCTTTCCCAGTCAGACCCCTGGCTGAGTCCCGTATTTGGATCTTCAGATACACTGGGGACAGTGCTGGTCCTGGAACTTGTCTCGACCTCCTCATCGCAGTGCCATTTCGCCCAGGCCGTGCTCTGTGGAGGCACGCCCTTGACAAGCTGCAGGACACAAGAGGACCAGGGACCACCTGTCAGGAGCGAGGGGAACAGGACAGTTAGAAGGGATACTACTTTGCGGCTTCACAGATGTTGGCAGCAAAATGTATTCATTCCATCCACTCAGTTATTTATCGAATGCTTTCTGCGGGCCAGGTTCTGTTTTAGGTCCTTGGGAGACCGAAGTAAAGAAAACAGCCAAGGTCCTTGCTCTCGAGGAAGCCACATTCTAGTGGGAGTGAAAGGAAATGCATCGCACTTATCTTTCTCAGTCCTGTTCTCAACGTGGCACACGTGCTAACTCACTTACTCCGCACAAGGACTCTGTAGGTATAATCATTAACCACAGTTTGTAGGCAAAGAAACGGAGCAACAGGAAATCAAAACTGAGAAGCTTACTCAAGGTCATGCAGCAAGTAAACCACCAATCCAGGATCTAGCTCTGGCGACAGGGCCCTGAATCTCTGCTCTTGACCAGTACACTTGATTGCCTGATTCATGAGTGAGGTTAGAGCCAGAGTTTTTATTGTTTTATTCTGTAAGCAGCAGAACCCTTTTTTAAAAATGAAATTCTAGCTCAGCCAGTGTGGCCGCAGTTCGATTCCTGGTCAGGGCACATGCCCAGGTTGTGGGCTCGATCCCCGTAGCAGGTGTGCCAGAGGCAGCAGATCAGTGATTCTCTCTCATCGTTGATGTTTCTATACCTCTCTTTCCCTCTCCCTTCCTCTCTGAAATCAATAAAATAGGTATGAAACAAAGCAAACACAAAAATATTTTTTTAAAATGAAATTCTATGTGGATCACCGAGAAATAAAACAATAAAATTTCTAGGTGCAGAGGATGGGAACGGAAGGAGAATTCTGACCGCTATTGCAGGAAGGCAGGCGCTGCATCCATAGGTGCCTGCTCCCAAGCATCCTCTCGCTTCTCTGCAACCCCACCCCATGAAACCCTGCACCCTGCACCAAGGCCTCAGAAAGAGCTGGAGTGAAGGTAGGGAAGACTGGAGAGCACACATGTTGAGGTCAGGTTGGGGAAGGGGACTGTAGAGGGGTTGTCGTGTTAGTTCTAGAAGAACCACCCAGGCCTTTCGGTCTGTACCCACAGAGTGTGTGTTGGGGCACCTTCCTGTCCTTTGAGAAGAGCTGATGCTGTGATGGTCTTCTGTGACTGATGCAAAAGGTCTCACAGGGGGAGGAGGGAGTGGCTGAAGGCCTATTGAAAACATGGGGATACGTTTCTTCCACTCCATAGGGACAAGTTTCTTCTTCTGTCTGCTGCCTTGATCGCCTCTGGCACTGCACTGTGGAGCCACAGACAATGCCAGAAAGAGGCCTCCCCGCGCTCTGGGGAATGGCATACATCCATTGAGGTCGTGTACTGGGGAAATTGCCTTTTCACGCACCGTTGTTTCATCTTCTTCCCAGAAAAACCTGCCCAAAGATGCCAGGCTCTAAAAGCAGCCTCCAGGCTGGTGCCCACGGCGCTTTGTTTCAGAAAGTTCTGGAGTGGAGCAGTGTATGAAGTCATCTCTCTAAGACTTCCTCTCTCAAGGACTGCGACTCCCAGTCCTCAGCCATTAGCTGGAGGTTCAGAGATCCTGTGCCGAAGGCAGCCTCGGGGGGTGGGGGTTGGGGGGTGGGGGTTGACAGGTAGCTTTTCCCCAGTTACGTTCCTAGTTCTTTTCCACCGGCCTGGCCTCTGCTTTGCATTGTTAATTTCTTCTCTGAAGATGTAGGGTAACTTTGTTAGCAGGTCTCACACTGTCTGGCTGCTTGCAAAGAGCAACTAGTGCCAATTAGGTGCCAACCACTGTTCTGGGCATGGGAGACAAAGGGGAAACATTCCTTTTTCTAATCTCAGGGTGCCCACAGTTTAGTGGGAAGACAGCCAGGCAAACACGTAATTACACCACGGTGTGAGATCAAATTGTCATCATCAAAGGAAGGGTGGAGTGAGAATGGATCAGAAGGAATCCTCTTCTGACTGTGAGAAGCAGGGAAGGCTTTGGAGAGACTGGGAGGCGGGGTGGGGGAGTCAGGGGGAGGGGGAGGGGAGAGGGGGGAACTGTCCTCAGAGGAGGACAACTGAGACTTGGAATGAAAGAAAAAGCTTCCAGGGATATATGGGTCCAGTTGGAAGAAAACCATTACCAAGGGCTTCGTGGCATCGTGCTGTGTTTAAAGTACTGGCTGTGTCACCAAAAAGAGAGGCACCGGTTTCCGGGTCCTAAATTCTCTACAATCAGGGCAGTCAAGTCATTAGTTAGACATTAGATTTATTGGGGTGATCACTTAGTTCTATAATGTCCTACCCCTGATGTTAGTATAATATTGTATGCCAACTGTAATTGAAAAACAAAAAAAGTAAAAATAATAAAATTGGTGTGGTTTACGATTTTTTGCTCTAGTGAAAAAAATGCTATGAACTTTCTTGCCAAAAAGCCGTTAGTTAAAAATTTGATCATTGCTTCCTTTAAATCCTCACCAAAATCCCCTTGAGAATAGGTGCTTTTTACAATGTCACTTTCCCCTCTTTTCCTTCCCACCTCACTCCCAGGGACAAATGTAGTACCTTTGCCAGTTGGCACTAAATCATGGGAGTTGCATTGAATAATGAGAGAATAAGATGGGAAATAAAAGTTGGAAAGTAGCATGGCCAGATTATGGAGAGAGCCTACATTATCAGGCTAAGGAACCTGGGCTTTGTGTGGCAGCAGAAATGAGAACCAGAATTTAGGAGACAGTTCAGAGTTAGAGATATGGTTTAGGCTAAGCATGTCAAACTCAAAGGCAAACACGGGCCAAATAAACAAGGTTTAAGTTTATGTGGGCCGCAAAAAATAAAACAAAACAAAAGGTTCAATTTTCATAGAAAAGTAGGTTTTTTTTAGATAGAGACATGCTGAATACAAAGGGCTGAAATAAATGAGTAATTGTTAACATAAAATAATAGAACATTTTAATAAAAATTAATATTTTTTCTTGAACATTAACTTACCAGACACTGAATAACTGCACAAATTAATAAGCATAACACAAACAAACCTATTTTTCTTATTCTCCGAAAGCGAAATATTTCCTGTCGCGCACACCAAACAAGGCAGTCCAAGACTAATGACGTGGCCATCGGCTGCTAAAATATTCGCTGCTGGTATTAGTGGAGAGAAATGGTGCGCCTGCGCATAAGACATATAAGGGAAATGAATGCAACACGATTACAGTCATCAGTCATTAGTGAATGTTGTAGTTCGTTATTAACAATTATGTATAACAGGCTATTGTAAAATTTAAGCTATGAAATTCTTATTAAAACGTTTCTGACATACCGTTATTTTGGCTGGGCTGCAAAAATATTCGTTGTGGGCCACACGTGGCCCGGGGGGCGTGAGTTTGACATGCTTGGGTTAGGCCATCATCAACATGCCGATAAATAATAATCAATCGAAAGCAGCTAAATGGTAGACCTCCCAGAGAAGACAGAACCAAAAAAGAGAAGAAACTCGAGCTGCAGTTGGAATCTTGAGGGCACCACAGTTAGAGAGCAGACCTAGAAAAACCCATGTTAAAACAAAAAACACGATTCAAGGCTTTGGCGAAACATCTGTATGTGGCTGTTAATAGCACCACCTGGTCCTGCTGCTGTGAAGGTTCATTGAAATAATACAAGACAAGTGCTTCGCAGAGTGCCTGGTGTAGAGTACTTAATCAGTATTACCCTGCATTATTATTGTTATTTTAAAAGAGGGATCCTCTTTTTTGTTGCTATTGTATTCGGTGTACAAATATTAATTTTTAATTTATGCAGTGGTGATTTGTTGCCAGGTAACTATGATTTTTGAATTGACAAACTTGGTTCAATGTTTGCGTTTTAATTAAAATGTGTATTTCAGCATCTTAAAATTCATTTCTGAAGGAACCCCCTACTGAGCTGCAGCATCTCAGGCACAGCAGGGGAATACTACCATTTTTTAAGAAGCCAGCTAACAATTAATGTCATAATTTTATCTTTATCCTGCTAATTATGGCTAAGACAAACCCCAGTTTGTTCATATCTGTGCAAACAAACAAAGAAGCCTCAACACCAAGAGGCAAGTTTGCATATTAATTACTGTTCCGCCTCTGCCCCAGTGGCTGATTGCTTCTAACAAAGAGCCTGCCTGTACAGTGACTTGGATTGTCTGGGACAACCTGAAGTGCAGCCCGTCAGCCTGAGCAGGTGAAGCGAAGGCAACTGTGCTTAG